>JBBYHQ010337838.1:0-13324 GCA_038382645.1 Spergularia azorica
CACTACTAACCACTAACTCAATGACTCCTAAAATAACTCCAACAAATCATAACTAAATTGACTAAATCAATAAACCGTCTCCTAAATACTAGGTAGATATTTTGGATCAATTCTCAACATTTTAATGGCCTTCCTAAGCTCGCTGATCAAATGATGGTACTCTCTCCGACCTCCATTAATCAAGGGGTCCGTGCTCGAGAGCAAGACGAAGTTACCAAAAGAGTCCTCTGCAATGGGTGGCACGGTCCTTGTCCTCACGTTCACAGCGTGTAAGGCAGAAGATTCATTACCAGGAATCCTAGTCATCAAATGCTTCCATATGAAAGCAGTAACAATTTCTACCCTTGTCGGGTCCTTGATATGCTGTTTTGTTTCCGATTTCAGCTCGTCTAACTTCATCTTATCAAATATTAGCCTCTTTGACACTAGTTTTTCCTTGGATTTCTTAGCATCCTCATCCTCTTCCTCGGAAATGTCATTAAATTCAGCCAGAGGCGGGAAAAAAGATGCCCCATTGAACTTTGGTTGCGACCTATGAACGTGACATCTGTTAATCCTTTGATCATCAGCCATGGCAGACCAAGCTCTAAGAAACTCTATGCTTCCTGATCCATCCGCGGTTTTGTGGGATATACACACACCGACGGCCATACCACCACAAGAAAAATGGTTCACTTGTACACTAAGTGCTATATTCTTGTCGCTATCTACGGCTTGAAATGGCACCAAGACTCGTAAGTCTTCAAGATTAGGATTTGTTATGACATCGGTTAGCTTCTCGGAGACATTAGCTTCGAAGAATTCGACCCCTTGATCGTCACAAGCAATTGATACATTGTCTCCAATCCTTCCAGCTAGCGGGTAGAAATGAACCAACGTCTCAGACAGCAATTTCTTAAGCGAGATGGTCCGTTTTTCATGATCGATGGGTTGGTCGAGACCATCATTTTGGTAGAATAAGACTATAGGTAGATGATACGAAGGTTGTAATTGGTCGAGGAGAGAGAATTGGACCGTCTTCTTGGTACGAGGTGTAGGAGAAGATGGCTTGATCGTGTCTCTTGAAGTTACCTTCACTTGAAGACCAGCAGCTGCTAGCTCACTATTTTTTAAAACGGTGGTAGCATATGTTCTTTTTGCATGTTCATGAGAAAAATTGATGTTGAATTTGTATCTTTTTGGTATTTCTCTCGTAATTTTGGTGATGAAACTTGTTGCCATTGTAGAGCTGAGAAATTGGGGTGTGTTGAGTGTTGCAACTGTGGAGAGCACTTGTATATAGAAACGGTTTCTTGTTTAAGTTATTACATGCCTGATTGAGTGAATTTTATATCGGTGGTTTATAATCCCGAGGATAGCTACTACTCCCTCCGTCCCAGCTCAAACATGCCGACCCATTTTTGTAGTGGAATAAGAAAAATTGATATAGTAAGTTGAGTGGGGTAATATTAGGAAAAAGGAGGAGAGAGAATATGAGGATTAATAAAAGTAGGAGAGATAATGTGAGAGATGATGTAATAATTTAATAAAAGTAGGAGAGAGAAATATGTCCCAAAATAGATGGGGTATTTGAGGTGGGACGTCCCGAAATGGAATATGGGGTGTTTGAGCTGGGACGTAGGGAGTAGTAATAAGAAGACCAAGTTAACAATAAGGTAATATGTGAATTTGTTTCTTGACATTCTTATACCTAGTATAGTTTTCTAATGTACCTAAAATTTGCCACTTTTGTAAGCAATTGACACACATTTTCAATCATAGTGATTTAAAAGGCAAAACCCAACATTTGATAATGTATGAGGATTGATAAACCCAACATTGTTTTATCTTCTTTATGATGGATGGGAGATATGTATTATGGTCGTTTAGAATTGGCGAGTGATAGTTGTAACATACAAGAAAAGTAAATTCAGGTGGACATACACCCTAACCCTTCTGAGTTATGTATGGCAGCCGTTCTGGACTTCCCGTGAATGGGGTACGGTGAGTGGCAATGACAAAAGTATGGATGGAAAAAAAACTAACCCAAAATTTAGGCAAAACATATTTGCACCACACGAATTGAACTGTTCCACGCTACATGTTTGTTAACGCGAAATGATTGTTCATCGTGTTATTCCCTCCCCGACCCGAGTACTCACTCTACTCAGTAGTATTGTTAGTCCAAAGCCCAAACACCCAACAGCCCATAACCCAAAATACAAAAAAAAAAAAAAAAACAAAGCAAAAGAGATTTATCCATCCGTTTTTTTTTTCCGACATGAAAACACACCGATAAACCTCCCTTCTACCCTCACCAAAAAAGGAAACCAAAAAAAAAAAATAAAAAAGGAAAGGAAAAGATAACTCCTTTGTACCGGGTTACTATAAATGTCAATCTCCTTTCTCTCTCCTCTCCACCTCTCCACCGCCGTAACCTCGCCGCACCGCCGCCTCATTTCAAGCTCCTTCCGCGCACAACCACCAGTTTCCGCACCCCCAAAACCACCGCCTTCGCTTTCCTTAAACCCTAACCACCTCAATTCAACTCCACTCATTTCTTCCTCTTCTTCTTCTGATTCTACCACCCCTTCCTCATCCTGCTCTCTTCAATGTCCTCATTTCGAATCGTATGTCGCAAGCTTCCTCTTCTTTTTTTTACTTCTTCCTCCACACTTTCGCATTACCCCGAATACTCCACGTGCGCAGTTCCGAGCATGATTTGCGCACGTGTAGTAATGTTTTATTTTGTATCACTGTGAATGATGCACCTAACAAGCGTTACGCTTACGCTATTGCGAACGTAACCCATGTGTGAAATTGGAGTGTTGCGGGGTAATGCGAAAGTGTGGGGTTTAATTAAGGGAATAATTGTATTTTTTTTGTTGTTGTTAAATAATTTAGTATTAATTTGCTAATTTGTTGTGATTAAATGATTGATTAGTTGTTCGGGTTGTGCACATGAATATGATCTTCATCGTCCAAGTGTGGTTGATGAGGCTGCTGAATTTTTCAAAAGGCATGGTGTCCCTGATTTCACATTTGATACTTGTAGACTGGTAAGACTGGTTTTTCTATTTTTTTTTGGTATTGTTGAGTAAATGAGAAGCTTTGTTATGTATATGACTATATGTGTATCAGTGTAAGTATATTGTGGAGTTGACAATTTTAGGTTGTTTCTTCAGAACCCTTTTGGATTGATATAGTTGTGAATTGATCAGAAAATTGGAGATTGATTTGGGGTAATTTTCGGGTTATTACGACTGTTGGTTGTGTAAAGAACTAAATGGTGTGCGAGAATTTTGGCGAAAATTGGTTGGGTTAATTATTTTGTGAATCTGGATATGGTGATAGAGCAGGATATTATTCATTGCCAATTGCAACACTTGTTTTGGACACAGTTGTGTGTGTTGGTCTTCTTAATGGGTTAATGTTTTGGTACTGAAATTGCAGTATGGTTGGAGATGTAGAGCGAAACTTGCTGTCCGTGGTACTTCGTCAGATCCTCTAATTGGTCTGTATCAGGAGGGTACACATAATGTAATAGACATTCCTCAGTGTAAAGGTCTGAGTTACATTTGCCTGACACGCTTTCAGATGGGATTTTTCTTGCTATCATGTTATCGATTTTGGAATACTATCTGAATACTTTTATCTGATTGGCTTACAGCACATCATCCCAGCATTAATGTAGCAATTGAGTTACTTAGGAAAGGTCTGTCGTTTAAACTTTGTTCGGCTGACCTTTTTCCCCACTGTTGGTCACCAATGAATGATACTGTCTGTAGTTTACTTATGGGGTTTGAATTCTTTTGTTGGGTGGCTTTTCCTAGGTATAACTGAATTAGATGTGGAGCCATATGATGAAGATTTGGGTACTGGTGAACTACGTTATGTGCAGGTTAGTGAGGATTCCTAATTTCTATATTTCGGGATTACACCTTCTCGTAATTGTACTTCATTGTTATTGACAGCTTTGAATTTGGTGCTTGCAGATGGCTGTGACTACTCATGACACTTCACTTCCATTTTCTGATAGATACAAACATGGTTTTCCTCTAAACCCAAGCTTGCTTAAACTTCCAAGTTGATTTGGTTTTCTGATGGATTTGCTAATAAAGTTTTTGTCAGGTAAAGTGCAGGTTAGTTTAGTCTGGAACTCAAGAAGCGAAACCTCACCGAGCTCTGAAAAATTAAACGCTTTGGCCAATGTGAGCTCTTTCATCGACTTTATAAGAACCTTATCTTTCTCGCTCTCCTTTATAAATGCATGAATGTTAGGGAAATGTCTTTAAATAGGATCACAATTTGACATGGTGTTCATGTATTAAAGAAAGATTGTGTTTTGCTAAGATGCATACGATCACTTGCCTAACACCAAACAAAAGTTTTTTGTTTTTGTTTTGGTTACACGTAGTAAACAAAGAAACTAAGTACTACGGAGTAGTAGTTATTACATCCTCTCGTCCAAATAAGCGGAGAGTCCCTTCACATCTTGTCAAAGTATTTTCTTTTGCTATTACAGTTTTCTTCTCAATTTATTTGATTTCTATTTCTTGTTTCAGTTTCTATGGAGAAAGGGTGGTGAAAGAAGTAATGTTCATCTAGTTCACTCTGTTTGGGCTAACTTTCAGACATCAGCGAACAATGTAAGTTACTTGCCTAAAATGTGGTGATTTTAATTTACAAGATGCGGTGTACATGAATCTATCTGTTAGAAGTTTACAGGCTTCTTTTAAAGTATCCATTTGTGTAAACTTTTCCTTTGGTTCTAAATTCTATTAGCTTTATAAATTTTAGGACTTTCAATTCTTGTTTCTTGTTTATTATTTCACTTTTAAGAACATTGTACTAATTTAAACGGCCATCAAGTGAAGTTTGCCATAAGTAACTCATATTAACTCTGTAAGTAACTGTAAATTCTGTATAGTTACAATTTTATTTTTACTTTTGAAGTTTAGTTGGGCTACTTTCAAAACTGATAAATGTGACTTTTGTTTCTTATATGATGACATAGACTCATGCAAAACTAGCTGAAAAACTTTATATCTTATTAACTAACTAAAGACCCATAGTACTCCAGGAAACCCTCTTTTTTATATAGTAATTCAAATTCCTCTTGTTGAGGGTTCTAGACCTTTGCCCGTACAAAGGCTCGATTGACCTACCTCCTTAAACATACTGGTATCTTGACATATGACATCCAACTAAGGGCAGGAAGATCCAGCCAGGATACTGGGAGTGGGAGACGAGGAGTGCATTATTGCTTCCTACTATAGCATATTGTCAAGTTTTTATCATGTCTTTAGGTCCTATGTGTAATAGACAAATAAGCTTGTTTTTTCAATGTGACTTTGAGTTCAAAACCTTGATCCTTATTTGAGTCAAGTACATGTGGGAATTTACAAATATATGGGTAATACTACTTTCCTTGTTTAGTTTGCAGTTGGCGGCCCATCCACGTTTCAGCTTTTGATTTTATACTACTACGTCTTTCTTTAAACACACCATACCCAAACTCCCCCCCCCCCGGGGTCTTGAGAAGGGTGTACACACTAATCGGGTAATTAAAGTTCCAAAAAAATTACATAGCGAGTTAGATAAGAATCTTAGCAAAATTTCATGCAATTATTTTTTTGGAATTTATTTGGTTTTGCAAAGGTTAGGCTCTTCTGTAGGGAGGGTTTGTTTGGTTTAATAGAAGCCATTTTTCTTTTGATAGAATTTTTCAGCGTGTCAAGAGTCCAATTTCTCTTTTTGAACTGGTTTATAGTTGGTGTCAAGTCCTACTTCCTGACCAGCACTTTACTTTTCTCCTTGTAGATAAAATTATTTATGATAGCCTGTGAAGTGTGAACCCCCTTTTTTTTTGTGGTGTGCATGCGAGTCACTCCTTTGTGTCTTTGTATATGGTTGTCACACCCTTGATGTCCTCTTATTGATGTAGTCTGTTACCCAACAGAACAAAAAAATTGCCAATGTAAGCTCTGAGTACCTTGGACTTGGGCTTGTGGGGTGATTTGCAGGGAGGATAGGGGTGGGTGGGCAGTTCAGCCACCCAAACAGACAAATATCCTGTGATGTGAAATCGTGCACATGTTCTGGAATGATGGAGTACCAATTGATATTACCTTCCTCTAAGCCCATACTTGAACTAAGCAGAACCTTCACTTAAGTTTGATTTTGGTAATCAGTTGACCAAATACATTGCAAGCTCAATCCGGTGAAACTAATTGCAGGAAGTTATTTTGGGGAATGCGAATCCAATAGGGAGACATGAACTTGTCGAAAAAACACCCCATGAATGGGGATATGGATTACTGTTGTTGTCTTGTTTAAGTTCCAAGAAAACAACCAACCAAAATATGCAACGCTTACAATCTATTTGAGTTGCAACCATGACTTCCCCAAAGTTGTCTT
Organism: Spergularia azorica; assembly: GCA_038382645.1. Taxonomy (NCBI): domain Eukaryota; kingdom Viridiplantae; phylum Streptophyta; class Magnoliopsida; order Caryophyllales; family Caryophyllaceae; genus Spergularia; species Spergularia azorica. Next base: position 6,400 of record JBBYHQ010337838.1, read on the forward strand.
TAATAAACCAAGTAAGACCATGAGAAATATCGTCTACTTTGGGGATGCAAGACGCCAAGACCCACATAGTATCTTGGGATCTGTAGGCCTTATTTGATGCATGATGACGTACCAGGTCTAAATGAGTATTGTTGCTCCTGTTTCTTTGGATTTTATGTACACTAGTACGCTAGTTACTTGGCTTCACCTGTAGGTCAAATAAATTCTCAAAAATGCATTTGATAGTACTATTATCAAGTTTCATCTTTTTCAATATAATGAAAGAGCTGAAGGCAAACTGGTTGTGCAGATAATTTTTGGCAACAGGTGGAGACATCTTTTTGGCGAAAGAGACTTTTGGGAACACGTTGGAGGGATTGATGTGTACTTGACACCCTCCAGTTTTGGACAAGCAAACACACGGGTATAAATATGTGGTCTTTAAAAAAATTTGTTTATGTTGATAACTTGAGCCATTCATGTAGTATGTCATTTCGTTTACAAAGCCACCATGCTTAGGATTTCTTGCCATGATAGCTTTTTGTCGAGTCACCTAAGTGATACATCTCAGGGTCTTTAAATTTCATCGCTTATGTTTTTTTAGCAACATAAAGGCTTGAGAAGCTAGAGACTTTGGGCCATTGATATGATGAAGGGAAAGTAAAAAGAGAAAAGTAAGGAAAGTAGCTAAAACCCTGGCGTGTTTGATTCAAATCATCAATACCCCAAAATGTTTTTTTATTCAAATCATTAATCAACCCTTCAATCAGTATTTTCTTCTTCTGGCCATGATCTCTCCAACCCCATCTCAGACCACAGACCTCAGCGCAAACGGATGTCAACTGCATACAAAACACCGCAAATGACCTGCCAACAACTGAAGATGTTACCTCTCTCCAACACCAACTATGGCCTTAGTTTAAACCTGAGGCGCGCCTAGGCGCAGCTGCCATCTCCTCAGAAGCCTGAGGCGCACAAGTGTGCGTGAAGCGCACTGAGGCGCACGCGAGGCGCATGACTGTGCAATTTCCAATTTTCTTTCTCTTTTGACCTTGTTTCTACCCTTCCCTTTGCCCCTTAATCCCTTGTTTATACTTCTTTACCCATAGGCCTTCTTTAAATACCAAAAAAGGGGTAATTTTTTGCAAATTGTGGTTTCGAAAAATAGAAATTTGTTTGCTAAATGAGTGCGCCTCGTGTGCATGAGGCGTGCGCCTTCGCCTCGCGCCTCATCGCAACGGCCCCCAGCGCCTCGGTGCGCCCCGTGCCTCCTTAAACTAAGGACAATGGCGAGGTCAAGGTTGATTGGATCTGTGGTTGGTCGCAGAAACTCAATTACAGTGCTAGGAAGTAGTTGAATTTGTGGAGTTTGATGGCCAGCTGAGAGACGATTGGAGCTGTGTAGTCATGCGAGGTCAAGGGTTGACTGTGATGTGCTTTGGATGGGGTTAAGGTGTAGGTGGGTTCGGTTGGGGGTGATAGAGACAACACAAGAGGGTGGGAATGAGGGTTGAGAATAAGGGTTGAGAGGTAATAGTTCTACTTTCTCATCTTTCATTATATTTGGGCCAAACTCAAATGTAAGTTCAATGAATGGAAGGAGCGTGCAACGTTAGCTTGATTCATAACAAACTCTTTAATTAACAATTGATAAATCTTGATTCAATAGTGTATATAAACCTCTATCTGAATGTGTTCAGGCATTTGATTCATTGCTGCGCAAAGTACATAAGTATGTCCCAATTGGTTCATCAGTAGCTGACTTATACGGAGGAGCTGGTGTCATTGGATTATCATTGGCTGCCTCTAAGAAAAGCAGGTAGCAAGATGTTTTCCTGTTAAAGAAGGCGTAATGCTTTATTTTGTTGTAATCAAGTGAATAGCATATCTTTGATTCTAATATCCATGTGTTTTTTCGTTCCGCCTCTATCTGAGGTTCTCAGGTCTGTAAAGTGCATTGAGATTAACAAGGACTCTAAACACTGTTTTGAGAAGACAGTTAGCCGTTTACCTAGTACTGTGGATTGCAAAATGAGCTGGCATAATGCGGACACTGCCGTGGTAAATTTTTGTTATTGCCTGTCTTTGAATTTTTATGAATTTGACTAAATAGTGGGACGAATATATTCTAATCCTTTTTTATGAAAAAGTATATACTTTTTTTGAATACGGAACCATAGGAATTGGGTAGTGATTCATTCTAGTATTTAGATACACAAGTTGTCTCCTGGCATTATGTGTTAGCCTCCGATTGGGCTAAAATTCCCTCCTTCCCCACTTTAAATTTCCTATGGGTTCGGGCACAAGAAAAAAGGGAAGTAGGAGAGAGAACAGTGTAATAGAATTAAGTGGTTCACACATTTTAGAGAGACCAGATGTATGCCAAAAGTAAATACGAAATTATGTGGGATGTCCCAACAAGGAAAGTAGGAAGTTTGGGAGTCGTTGCTAGCAATGGAGGAGTGTCAGCAGTAATTGCACTCAGTTACACTCATAGATCATAATCTCCTAGCAATTTGGACATTTGGTTGCAAGTGCTTGATTTATGATTTCCTTTTTTGATTGTGTTGACTTCTGTGTGGGGCACGGGTTCTGTGCATGGGTGTTTAAACCCACAGACCGAGTTCGAGTCCTATCCCAAGCATTATGTTCCATTTTCCTATCAAAAAAAAAAAATTACTCTTTTTTGGTACACTATCTGTATCCACCTGTAAGGCTGTAATTGACCCCTTGGACTCTTGGAGGGATATAGACTTTTCTTTACGATACTTGAAAATTAGAAGGAGAATCTAGGTATGCTTGCTGTGTATATGTTTGATGCTTCATATGAGTCCGCTTTTCTTCTGAGCTTTCATCACAAGAAGTCGTATAAGCACCGGGTTTCCGTGTGCGTATCTTGGATTGTGATTGTGATTACTGGTTCTATGTGATTGCAACTTTCTGGGCCTTTTCAGATGTAGTTTGACGCTAGATTGTGGAGAGGATTCTGTAGTGTCTTTACTTGAGTAATTAACTGAACTTTGTCCGGCTTCATTTCTGGATAATGGGTTAATCAAAATTGACTTGAAGATGAATATGTTCACCAAAAGGATTATTTTGTTATGAAGGTTAGTGCTTTACTGTTTCCCGGTCTCATAGCTTTTTACTAATTGACTTTTGTTCACTTGGTGCAGGAGCCTGTTCCATGGCTTGTCGGATCTGATGTAGTTGTCGTTGATCCTCCGAGAAAAGGGCTGGATGAGTCTCTTCTCTATGCATTACAGACTATATCATCAGCAAAGCGCAGGACAGTTAATCCTGCCAGGTTGATATCTTCATCCATGATGAATGTGATTTGAGAGTATACGGGCGAAGTAATACTTTGTCTTGATGTTTCTGATAGGTTATATTATTTGTTAATGGAAACTGTTTGTTTTCAGTTCTCCCTCAAAGTCAAAAGAAGAAAAAAGACCGTGGATATTGCGAGAAAGGGAAGAATCCATTAATGTAGAAAGTAAAACAAGCTGGCCAGAAAGTGACGCTCTGCCTCAAACACTTGTTTATATAAGCTGTGGATGGGATAGCTTCAAAAGGGTACTAGCTATGAATCCCTGCTGCATTGCGATTTCATAGATTGTTTGCAATTCTGTGATTTCGTCTCTCTCTCTCTCTCTTTTCTCTTCTTATTGACGCCTATGCCGTTATTGATTAATAGGACTGCAAACATTTGTTGTCCAACAAGGCTTGGCATTTGGATAAAGCCCATGGCTTTAACTTCTTTCCTGGAACACAGAGGTAATGCGAAGATTGTTACTCAATTATGCATTTTATATCAGTACATCTAATTTGAAAACAAGTTTTGTATCAACCACTTCCTAGAAGAACTCATTGATCAACTGGTAATCCAATAGTTACATATCTTCATTTGCGTATGTTTCACCATTTTGACTAAGAGCCAGTTGCTTCCTCAGTTCCCTGGCACTTATTATGAGTAAGCTTGACAAATTGTCAAATTCTAATGCCAGTGGATATAAGGGTTTTCTAATCAGTGAGATTGCCAATATCCTTTGCATTGTCTCCTTCCTCACTCTCTTTGTGTCTGTTAACTTGGTGCATGTGAAATGGATGTGGTTCAACACTTGGGTAGTGGGATAATCAACAAGGCAACTCCTTTTTTTTTTTTTTTTTAAACGATCATCAGACATATTGACCTTCTCTAGCAGTAAAGGTGTGTTTCTTTTTCCTGGAATGATCATAGACTTCAGACAACCTTGAGTGAGTTTCAAAAAGAAGGTTTATGTTGCTGTTTTCTGAACCCTTTTTTTGGCATTATTGAAGCTCTGTGCTTGATAGGTGATGTTGCGTTGTGTACGTTTATCTTTTTATGTCAACTGGTTACGTGTGCTAGTGCCAACGTATTGGCTTTTCTTTTCTTTTAGTGTCTTATTAAAACTCTTGCTAAACGTTTTCAAATATTTTTTAAAGTTGTTCGCAATGATCTTTAACTTTTGAGGCCTGCTCCAGACGGTTACATATGACGACTCATGTTGACCGACCCCCAATCATTTTGGAAATAAGGCTTTGTTGTTGTTGTTGTTGTTGTTGTTGTTGTTGTTGTTGTTGTTGTTGTTGCTGCTGTTGTCTTCCTTTTGTACTGTTTCATTATTGTGTTTTCTTCTTCTGCCTCTACCCTTTTTTGACTGGGCAGAAATTAGTTTAGTATGTTGTAATTTGTTAGTTCAATAGTTACCAGTGATGACCTAATTGCATGGTCGCAGCATTGAGGTTTTGGCTATCTTCAAAAGGGATCCTGAGTTGAAGAAGAAGAAGAAAAAGGCATCCAGAAAGAAGCTTAAAAAACCATGAGCAGAATACACTGCTGTATCTACATGTGGCCTGTGAATATAGCATCAAAGTCCAGGGTCCAGAATCAAACCTTGTGCACATAGAATGTGCGGGGTTCTATGCGCGAGGACCCTAAGAACCAACAGAACTTGATTGAGCATATTGTGCAGCAAGCCAGCAACATACAAATGGGAGCTGGAACAGAAAAATCAATTGCAGTATGTCAATACACAGACATTTCTGCTGATGGAGCTACTGCTGCTTTGATACAATACGTATTCTCTATATAAGTGGTGAATCTGTAAAATTTTGGCGAGCCTACAAACTCCTTTCGGGGAAAATGTACAAGCTTGTACACATCATATTGAGAAAAGAATGGAAAATTATATGTTGAAAGAATATAGAGTCCAAATCTATTGGCTTGAGGTAACAAACTCTGCCTATTATGTGAATTGGTGCACTCATTTCTGCTTTTCTCTTCCCTTGGACTTCGCCAGATGAGGGAATACACTCTGAATGTTGTGGGCCCTCAAATCTTGTCTTGTAAGAATTCCAATAACCGGATATATCTGCAGAAAAGAACATTGTTTGATACAAAGTCAGAAAACTGTTTTCTGTTGTCAGATTATACTACTGTTGGAGATGTACTGAGCAGGACTTGTATATATGAAGGCTATAGCAGTTTTAAGAGGGTGTTACTTACCCCAGATCCTTGGTATTTTGGTACGATGAGCAGATGACGAAGAGCAACCTGCCTGAAGAGTACCATCGCTTTTGCTGCAGACGTGTCCTCTAAAACGGTGTAAGGAGTTTTGTTAGTAAAAGGGTGGAGATCTACATACATCTCCATCTCATGTTTTGATATGGCTACTTGTTCAAAGTGTGTGTCTCTCTCTGCCAATTCAGCCCAGGTAAATCTCTCTCTCACTTCATATTCCTCTGTTCGTCTTAGTTCTGGCAGGAACCATTTCTTCTTCAGCACAGCTACGAGGTGAGCTCTCAAGATTAGCCCATGCAGCTCCACCAGCTTGGTATTATGTGCGTTTGGTGGCACTGCTTCATCATCGATCACAGGGAAAGCGTTGTGTGTAGTGTTCTTGAGAACATCCACAATCCGGGAGACCTTTTCAACTCCACGTAATCTAACTACTGGAGGCTTCACATCTGCAAGCTCGCCAACAGTGATGTTGCGCATCCATGGCTCTGGGTTTGAATCTAGGAACGGCAGGCCTTTCAGCTCTAATATTATCTCATATATGCTTGGGTTGAAGCAGTCTCCAACAGATTTCGAAATAAGCAGCACAAGCATTGTAATGGGGAGTAACAGTAAATTGTTGGTGAGTTCAAGGAAAATGACACAGAGAGATACAGTCATCCTCATTGAGCCAGACATGAGGGAGGCGGCACCAAGAACTGCATAAAGCCCCTCATCGATGTTTGTGTAACTTTTCATGACAACTCCTAGCAATCTTCCATAAGCTGAACCAATCAGAATAATAGGGAGGAACAGCCCGGATGGAACAGCAATTCCGAAGGTGAAGAGTCCCAATATACAGTATAGCACAAAGTAAATTAACAGAGAGACTGGATGAAATTCTCCTGCAGTATTTGTTGAGAAGATGTTCCGAACAGCATCATCATTGGTGGAAAAGAGTAAGCTACCAAGGTCATTATAGTAGCCTTCTGGACAGTTGAATCGTTTAAAGTTCCCTGTTCTTCCCGTTGTCGAGCAGACAGCGTTGTGAAGGGATGGGTCACATTTTGTGCAATTGACGAGGAAAGGTAGACCGTACATGCACACAGAGGTGAAGATCGAGACTGTAAGACTCAGAAGAATCTTAGCCAACTTTCCCTTCCTGCAACAGATACAGAAGTTGCCATATGCTGTCAAATTTCAGAATTATCATGCTTGGTTCAGTCTACTGAATGCAGAAAGGTTATTAGCCTTTTCGGCATCTTTTCGTCATGAACAAGAATGAAGTGATCTGTTCAGGTTATTAGCATCAGAAATATGAGGGAGGCAACTAGTTGAACGTATGAAATGTAGTTGGACGTTGCTTACTCGTTGATGAGACTGTAAAGTCTGAGGACTTTGTGAAGAACGTAGTTGTACAGGCTTCCA
>JBBYHQ010337871.1:0-13319 GCA_038382645.1 Spergularia azorica
TTGCAACCAAACAGAAGGTATCGGTTTGGGCAAAACCATACCGATTCCTGATTCCAGCATGAGACGAACCAAACGGCGAAGTTTCATATTTTGTAAATGATCACATCATAATTTTTTTTGTGGAAAAAACCACCTTATAAAATCACTTTAATTCAAGAAACTCACCTTACTGCCAACGGCCACCACTAAACCACCACCTTTCAACCTAAACACCATCTCCTTCACTTTTATCTATTAACCTACGGTCCCTAGAGCTTGCAAAATTGTGGGCCATCCTCGCCACCATTTCAGCCGCCTCCTAACCAGCGGTAGGGGATTTGGGATAAATACCGCTGACATCATACTCTTCACACTTGTTGCAATCCACAGCCCACTCCTTGTCTACTCACCCGGGAAACGAGACCACCCTGATATCTGGGGGTCGAAATCTCGCGCCTTAGTTCACGGGTAACATGTGAATTTGTTGTAACAAGTATAACTAAATAAGTTCTAACAAAATATTGGAGAATTGACAAACATGCCAAAGCACAGCTTTACAGTCAATCTGGCTGCTCAATGCTGCCTAACTATTGTTGATAATATGAAGAAAAGAGGAATGATTCTAGCCAACAGATGTGCACTTTGTGAAGCAAATGAGGAAAGCCATGAGCATCTGTACTTCAAATGCAGTTTCTCAACAAACATTTGGCACTCTGCCTTGGATTGGCTTGGTATAAACAGAAGGGAGTGGAGTATGAAAAGAGAATTGGAATGGATCAGTGATAAGAGAAAGAAGAAGCATTGGACTACGAAATGGACTAAATGCTCTCTCGGGGCAACAGTCTATTTGATTTGGTATGAGAGAAATGCTCGAATCTTCAGAAATGAGAGGCATACAGTGGAGTGGATAGTAAGACAGATTAAGTTTCTCACTTGTGTTAGATTGTATAGTTGGTTTGGAGAGGATACTCCTAGAAAAGTCATTGATAGTCTTGCTAGTTAGATTGTTCTTAGTTTGAGGTCGGTTATTTTGTAAGAATTCTCCTATTTTTCCCCGAGTTGTGGAAGAATAAATCAATTTTCTTACCAAAAAAAAATAAAAAAAATATTGGAGAATTGTGATAACATTGTTAGGCTTTGTTTGAAACACAAGCTGTTACTTTATTTTTGCATTTAAAATAATGAAAATGCTAAATAAAAGCGATAGTGAGTATGTAAGTGGGAGTGACGAGTTTAGAGAAAGATTAAGTTAGATACTAATTAAGGATTGTTTTTCTTAATGCATGAAATTAGTTTAAGTTATTATATAGCGCATGGTTTGTTTATTGAAATCAGAAGACTTCTCCGAAGAAAAGAAGACTTTGACTAGAAGAGAGCTTGTCATTGGAGTTTCGTTCAAGCAGTAGCCATTGAAGATGTAAATTGCTTTCTCTGATCTTTTCTAAAACAAGCCAGCATGTTCTCTTTGTAATGAGAAAGACAAGTCAAAATACATAAAAAAATCGAGTGAGAGAGATTCTTATTCATTTGATTTGTGAAGCATTATTATCAGAACTTTGTGAGTGAATTGAATAGCATCTCAGGAAGCAAGGGAAGATTTAAACCAAATAGGTGAGTTCATCCTAGGTAAAGTAGTCTAAGTTCTTGCGTAAAAGTCAAGAGAATCAACTTATACTCAAGTCAATATGTGTTCGTAATCCTTTTTCAGGTTATGTTCTTAAATCTTGTTTCGTATAATAATCCATCCTCAATTTATAATTTCCACAAGGAATTTCCAATAACTCTTTTGTCTTCAAAAACAACATCTAAATCGCTAGAAAACTCGTCCACATTGGTTAGGCCTTACCATACCACGGGTTTAGCGTCATTCTTGCCTAAATTATCAGTTGATTAAGTTAAGTGTTTTAGTGGCATAATAGTGCATCAATTCGCTTGATTCGAGATGATAAGAATTATGCTGCTGTATAGCCTCACCAAATTAATAGAAACTCGCCCACATTGGTTAGCCTTGTATGATGGTGCTATCAAGATCAACAGAGACGCAACCTATGGTACTATAGGTCTGGGTGCGATTGCTAGAGATGATCAAGGTAAACTTGTTGGGGTTGCTGCTACAAGTAATTATCATGGATAGAATGCGAAAATAGCGACTGTTGAAAGTTTCGGGATACGAGGCATACAGATGTGTGCTCAGACTCTAATTCTCTCGTTGCTTAGGCAGAAAGGTGGAAAGAGTATTGAGGACATGTTACAAGATGATGTTATCTCATCGAGTTTTATTTGTTTAAATTTTCTTTGTTCTCATGTAAACCGGGGAGGCAACACCGTTTCCTAGATTAGTACTTGTTAATGGTGTAGATTGTAGACCATAACTTTGTAAACAATTTTTTGAAGGGTGTTGTCTCCGTGACGACACTACTTAGTAAAAATATGAACTCCATTTTCACCTAAGAAAAGCAGTAAAATATAAAAAGAAATGAAAAGAATAAAGGGCGTAAAACGATTCCTTGTATATTGGGGCACATGACATACGGAGTACGAGTGAAAATTGTTAATGTAAGTGTTGACTAAAATTCCTCCCTTTCTCTCTCCCTCCCTCTTCCCTCTTTCAACACACTTTTATCTCGCCCCCTTACTTTCTACTCCTCAGTCCACCAAATCCCGCGCTTTAGTAATGCGTACTCGAGATCTTTAAGACCACCATCATCGTCATAAGCAGCAGTGGTTTGTAACCTCCACAAAAATGGTGTTTAAAGGCAGATTTTTCTCCTCGAAAAAATCATCAACAGCGTCCGACTCCTCAAGTCCGGACGGATCTTCTAGCAGCCCGCGTTTCGGCATCAGCAGATCCGATAAAAAGAAATCCTCGAAATCATCAACCAAGGATGACGTCACTAGTTCGTCAACCTCCCCTTCCAAGCTGGTCAAAGAACTTTCCAAGCAGTCAAAACTGGACCCCACTTCAACTTCCCCCTCTTCCGCCGCAGCATCCGTTTCTCCGATTTTGGCCTCTTCCTTGGGCCTCAACAAGATTAAGACCAGATCTGGGCCTTTGCCCCAGGAAAGCTTTTTCGGGTTCCGCTCCGATAAGGGGATGCTCGGGTCAAGTAACTTGTCCAAGAACCGGATAGGATCCGTCGGTACCGGGAAGAAGGAGCCGGGTTGGTTGGAGAATGTTACTGAGAGTGGCAGCAATTCCGATAGTATGTCTACCGGAAGCGGGCCCGGTTCCGCCAACAGTCCTAGTGTGACTAGTGCCGCTCAGCCACCGCGGTCTCGATTGTCGTCTGGTGGAGGTACTGTAATTGCTCAGTCATATAACTACACTTTGACATTGCTTTGTTGTTTTAGCAGTTCTTTCTTTTCAATTTATTAAAAAATGCTTGCATTTTGCTGGAATTCTTGGTGGTGAATTGGTGATGTTGTTAGGTTAGAATTGCGGCATGGTCCTCCAAGATCATGTTTAGCTTCTAAACCGTGGGGGGATTTGTGGGTTGGGGGTGGGAGTTCAGAGTTTTGATGGGAGGAGATACAGAAATAGGCTGGCTTAGTATTGGTAATTGGAGAGTCGATAAATTAGCGTGTTTGGTTGGATATCGATTTGTGTTTAAAATGGTTGGCTAGTTTTCTGGGCGGGTTTGCATTGTGCAAGTTGCTGAAATGGCCTTTAGCTAATCAATTTGTTTGTATATCGACTTGTTTGATATATAAGGAGCAATAGTTTGGGATTCTGACTGGCTTTGAAATCTCTATAATGGCAGAACTGTTCACCATGTAGTGACAAACTCTTTTGTGAGTGCTGTTGCTTAAGTCTTGATTATGTGTGATTGATTGACAACAATGTCAAGCTTTTAAGTAGGTTAATGGTGAGCTATAGGTTTGAACTAGGCCCTGATCAATTCCGACTGCTGGTTGAACAGATAATGACAGGCTAAAATTGCCTTGAAAGTCGGGAAGGTATAACTTAACTTCTCAATGCCTCATCATTGACTTAGTTTAAAACTTTATCAGAGTTTAGGATGGAATCCTCCCATGTAAGGTGACCGATTATTAGGGAGAATAGCAATCCAGCTAATTGCTTCTCAACACTCGCAAGTCTCCTAACTTCAGAGAAAGTGAAACAGCTTTGACTATTAACAAGAGAAAGTCTTGGAGGGTTTTGTATTCCTGCAATTAGGGTTTCATTGTCTACGCATTAGGTTTTTTTTTTTTTTTTTTTGAGGTCAAACACATCAGCTATTTAAAAACACAAGAAGCTCACAACTTGAGGTCAATTACAATGATTTCTGTCTCGTATGTATATCTGTAAGGTAAGAGGCAGAATAAACAAAGAAACCACAACGAATGACAACTAGTCAATAATGCTCGGACTTGCCAATTTGATACGTCTAGAGCGGAAGCCTTGATCATTTGTTGAACTCCACAAAGTGAAATGAAAACTATGGCAGCGGAAATACGAACTATTTTTGTGTTTTTCTTGTGTCCTGTAGTTGATATTTTCAACTTATGGGGCCTTGGATCGGTATGTGTGTCAGAAAGTTGTACCCGAGTGCGAGCATCATGACAATAGCTATTTTAAGAAATATAAGAGAGGGAGCAAGACGGTACCAACTGCAATTGGTAAGGCATAGGGCAGCTACTTCCTTTGAGTTTCTTCATGGAGAAAGCAATGATTCTGATGGACCATATTACTGAGCTGCTTGCTTAAGCTGCTGCCTAGATTTATTTGGGAGTGAAGCAACCTCCTGTTCTCCCTTGGATGATCAGAAAAACCTTAGTCATGGTAGAAACAGACATACTGTGTAGTCTGTGTGACAGTAGTCGTTTTGATGGCAAACCTGCATAGCAATTTAGTGTTGAGGCCAAATTGATTGCAAAGGCGCCTTATTCAAAGATCACCTTTCACATTTGGGCAACATATTTCGGGCTGATTGACCGTTTGGAAACCCTTAATCATATCCATTTATCCCACAAGAGAACTGATGAGATTGAAACGAGTAGAGGATAGACCATGATGCATGATGCATTTGGCTTTGTTTCTATTGTTCTTTTGTTTGTTGAGCAAACTTTATTCTTTCTACAATCTTTTCCATTGTCCAATGTTCTCTTTGTTTTGTTCAGCTTTGCTGTCTAATTTTTAATGCAACCTCACTCGGTTTAGCATCCTTTCATACCTTGTTTCGACTTAATAGACGTTGATCTTAACATTGGTGGATCCGTTTTTGGATTCATGTTAAACCGGAAAACATTGTTGGCTTTGTTGATGTTGTTTTAGTGATATTAGATCTGCTTAGGTTGAGTGATGCTATTGTATGTATAAGGTCTTCTCTCTGGGTATTATAGTGCATGTGAGAGAGACTTCTCTGTGGATAGCCAAACTTCTTAGAACCCATTTTCAATGAAATAAGTTTGCAGAAACTTTATGAGCAAGCAAGGTAGTTATATGTGCTCTACTAGGCTTGAAGAGTTGCTTAAGTTATTGTAAATAAGTGAAATTTAATTTAGAATGAACGTTTTAAGAGTCAAGTAGGTTTTTGTAATGTCTGGTGATGCTATGATTCTGTGAAGGTTGTGGATCCTAAGCACTCTTGTCAGTCCTGTATTATATTATGAATGGCGAATAGTAACAATTAAATCTTATGTTTCTTAGGTAAAAAAAAAAAAAAATATTTAAAGGAGAAAGGACTAGGAGTCCTCGTCAAAATATTACAAGAACTTTCAATATCTCTAGGAAACTGAGACCACCTTGAATGCACAACTACTTTTGCCCATACCAAAGTTAAAAGAAGTACTCTACCCAGACATAGTCTAAAGAATGATGTGCCCCAAGGCAAAAACAGACATTATGCTCAACCAAACACACTAGAACACCGAGATCAGACTTTATGGTTCGTTCCTATCTTTAAGAATTAATGGTGCCTTATCCTAGGACTGGAATCAGAATCCACCAGTATCCTAGGGCACTAGCTCTGCTCCTTAGAAGTGCCAAACAACTTGCCACATCCAAACTCGCAGATGAAAAATCAATCAAAACGATCTTTCAATCCACTAGTTCTTTCTTGTTGCAGGTTAATTTGATTCTGTGACTTGACCATTTCTTATTCCATGCAGGAAACTTAAATGCGTCATGGGACCAAACTGGGGGCGTAAGAAGCCCAGACATATGTACACCAGCGGGACAGGTTGTCTGATTATTCCTTTCCTTGATGAGAGTTATTGTGATAGAGCTATTAGAATCACTTGAATGTGCCTCTTCTTGTCTCACAGTATTTTTTTGTCTGATGTTTCTCCACAGACTGCTTATGATTGTGAAACCCCGAAGGAGTCTGAATCCCCAAGATTCCAAGCTATTCTCCGCGCTACAAGTGGACCAAGGAAAAGAAATCCTGCAGATATTAAAAGTTTTTCCCATGAATTAAATTCCAAAGGAGTACGACCTTATCCGTTTTGGAAACCGCGAGGCTTAAATAGTCTGGAGGTCTGTGTATAGTTCTGCAGAATTCTGTTGTGCATTGATTTGTGTATCTTTTATTCTCACGTGTCTCTTGAAATCAATATTCAATGCAGGAGGTATTGGGCATGATACGGGGACGCTTTGAGAAAGCTAAGGAAGAAGTAGACTCTGACTTGGCCATCTTTGCAGCTGATCTTGTTGGCATTTTAGAGAAGAACGCAGAAACTCATCCTGAATGGCAGGAAACTATCGAGGACTTGTTGATTCTAGCAAAGAGTTGTGCTATGACATCACCTAATGAGTTTTGGCTCCAATGTGAGGGCATAGTTCAGGAATTGGATGATAGGCGTCAGGAGTTACCTCCAGGCACGCTTAAGCAGCTTCATACGCGGATGCTTTTCATGCTTACTAGATGTACTAGATTGTTGCAGTTCCACAAGGAAAGTGGATTTGCTGAAGATGGACATGCACTTCATTTGCGTCAATCCTCAATCCTACAGTCTGCAGAAAAGAGAATCCCTTTGGTAAAAGATAGAGATCGGAAGAGCTCTATCCCTGGGAAGACTTCTAGGGGAGCATCAGCTCAAAAGTCTTTTAGCCAAGAACAACATGGCCTTAGTGTACATTATGCCAATATTTTTTCTCCAGCTGAGGAAACCACAAAGAGTTCAGAGTTTCGCGCTGGACGGGAGCGAATTGCATCTTGGAAGAAACTCCCATCTCCTAGTGTAAAAACTAAATCAGAAGCTCCTATGGAGAGAGATCAAAGTGAAAGTGAGGTAGAGCTCCTGAAAGTATCTAACAAAAGAGAGATCTTAGATGTCGATCCAGCTACAATTAAGGCCTTGGAAGTACCATCTTCAAAAGAACCACTTGCACACTCCTCTGTCTCTTCAAAGCATCAGCACAAACTTTCCCTGGGTTACAGGGATCAGTTGAGTGGTTTAGAGGCGAGTTCCATAATTTGCCGCATATGTGAGGAAGAGGTTACCACTTTACATGTGGAGGATCATTCAAGAATATGCGCAATTGCCGATAGCTGTGATCAGAAAGGTTTGAGTGCCAATGAACGTCTTTTAAGAATAGCTGACACTTTAGAAAAGATGATGGAGACACCTGCCCAGAAGGATTTTCATCCTGCAGTTGGGAGTCCAGAGGCTGCAAAAGTATCAAATTCCAGTGTCACTGAAGAATCTGATGTGCTTTCGCCAAAACTCAGTGATTGGTCCCGCAGAGGTTCAGAAGACATGCTAGACTGTTTTCCAGAAGCAGATAACTCTGCGTTTATGGAGGATTTGAAAGGTTTATCATCTATGTCTTGTAAGACTCGTTTTGGCCCCAAATCGGATCAAGGAATGACAACATCATCTGCTGGTAGTATGACTCCTAGGTCTCCTTTATTAACACCAAGAACCAGCCGAATAGATTTGCTTCTATCTGGTAAAGTTGGTTTTCCTGAACACGAAGATCATCCACAGGTATGGTCATTTTACTTTCCTCCTTTCTTTTTGCAATGTTGTCATTTGTATGAAAAGTGTTTCTGTGTGTAATAATACCATGCGATAGATGCCTGCTGTTTTGCTGTGCAATTCTATTGTTCTCTTTTGGACCTCCCCATGTAGGATAGGTCAGTTACGTGAACTCGTGAAGTACTACTAAGGTCTAAACCTAGATCTGAAGCCCGTTTCAGTAACCTACTTAATTTTGTGGCTTATAGCAAAGGACATTAGACATGTATACCAATAAAGGAAGCTAAGATTGCATTATTGATATAGTCAAGATAACCAGAAAAGTTCAAATTGAAGTCTGTTCGATGAAGAAACAAAGTGGCTTTTGACATGGGGAAACTTCCTCCATTTAAGACTTATTGTCCTATAATGATTAGAGGCAAACCATATATGCTAACATTAACCTCCTCCTTTGGCCAACATGAACTCAGCACCACATCACCTGCAACGATTGTGATCGATGGAAAGTTTGCAAGAGGACCACATCACCACCATCGACAAGTAAATCAAATAAGTAAAAGTACAGCAAAGTTTTAAATAAGATTTTTGATATATTGCAATATTTGGATTTGTATATCTCAATTTAACAAGTGACACAAAAGAAAACAAGAGCCACCGAAATAAACATGCGAAATTCATAGGTAGTTATTTATAGAATTAAAATCAATCTTTGGGGTTAGTTATTCATGCTCATCGCCTTTTATCATTTTTCCTTTGTTTTTTTTTTTTTTTTTTTTTTTTTGTTTTTTGTTTTGGTTGTTTTTTTCTTCCCTTTTAGACTAATCATGCTTCACAATAGTCCATTATCATTTCTCTCTCTTTAAATTTGCCCTGAGCGCATATACACCCACTTCTCCTTAAACTTGGTTCGGATGAAGCCAAGAAGTATGATACGATTCCAAAATGTTTTTACAACTCAAATCTCAGTGAGTTATAGATATCACAATACATCGACCTGGACTATGACATTGGAGACAGATCCATGTAGAAAATGGATTTTGACTTGCTTTTTTTGTATTTGCGTTCCTTTTTCCTTTGTTCTCCAAAGTTCTTTTTGCCTTGTTTTCAACCCTTCTATCCATATGTATGCCGATGTATACTGCTACTTCTTCTCTTCATCTTTATCGAACTTATTTTCAAACTTAATCTCATTTGTTTCAATATTGTGTTCTTATTACTTTAAACGTCTTTTTTATTGCTTATTCCTTCCGTCCCAGTCAACTCTTGGATGTTTCCTTGTCGGGGCGTCTCAGTCAATTCTTAGACTTTCTATTTGTGGATAGTTTTTGTGCTTGCAAAATGTCATTTCCACTTGCATATGGTAGGGTCAACACATTCTCTTTCTCATCTCTCTCCTCTCCTTGCTATTGTGCCAAAAGCGAAGTCCAAGTATTGAATAAAACGAAGGGAGTATATGACAGTCTCTTGTGCCGATTTAATTAGCTGACCCCTAATTAATGTTGGAGTTGGGACTAAAGCTTTTGTTGCTGTAATATTTTTAAATGGTTCACAACATTTTTGAAATTTTATGGCATACACAAGACGGTTACTGGATGACGATTCATGTTAGCCGACCCCAAATCATTTTGGGAATAAGGCTTGGTTGTTGTTGTTGAATTGTGAACTAAGAATTTTAACTAATCATTAATCACCCTGAAAACATGTGTTTTAATCTTTAAAGTGTTCATGCTCGTGATTTATTTTTAATGCGGCTGGATATCAAGTAGTTAATCTCCTTACAAAAGGTAATTCTAGATAATAACACCCTCGGTAATCTCCTTAGATCTCAGACTAAATATCCCATTGCTTTCATTTACTTCGTATTCATTCATCACAAAACACAAACACCCTCATAAATTCATAATAGCAAGTTACAGTTTATATACTGTACCATTCTTATCATAGGAGATAATTTACTAGATTGTTCTCTTGTTCTGGTTTACATTACATTCTACTCGGATCAGTGTATACGCTTGGTAAACTTACACTTCATGGGGTAAACCTCTACGCATTGATCATTATGTCCCTCGGGATCCCTTGTAATGGGGTTATGCTAAAAATGTGTTACTATTCGGAAAAAGAAAACTAATTTATTATAAGTGTTCTGTTTTCAAAGATAATGATGAATATGGAATAATTGTATTCTAATAAATTTGATACCTTAATGTCTATGAAAATGACTACACACCAAAAGCCAACATTGAACTTGTTAATTCCTTTGTTTATTGGGCTTTCAGCTTGGCCATGTATTGTTCAGTTGGGCCTATAGCCCATAAGCCCATAATTAATTAAAGTGTGCTTCATCATAACTACATTTTACTATCTGTCGGTTGCACTGATGTTCAAAATTTAGGTATAGCATTTGACATTTTACTTGACCAGAAACTCTTGATACATACTTTTTGAATAAAAAGTTTTTATACTTTATTTAATTGAGGGGTACTTCTATACCTTCTATATTTTCAAGCTTATAAACATTGACCTATAATTAAAATTTAGCCAACTTTTGGGACAGAGGGAGTGCTCAATTATTGGTGGCTTTAAATTCTCAAACGTTTTTGGTTGCCACAGATAGTTGAACTAGCAGATATTGCTCGATGTTCAGCGAGTGCTCTGTCAGAAGATGATCGGTCAATCAATTATTTGCTCACGTGCCTTGAAGATTTAGGAGTTGTCATAGGGCGCCGGAAATTTGATGCCCTCACCGTAGAGACCTTCGGAGCTCGTATTGAAAAGTTGATTCGGTGGGTTTATTTTTATTCCATTCTTATGTTAGATTTGTTGCTTAATAATTCTCTGACGATAAAATTTGTATCAGTATTATCTGTCCTTTGATTCTGTGTCATTGAGCGTGCTGAAATATATTTTTGTTGTACATAATCGATGTCTTTTTCTCTCTAGGGAGAAATACCTGCAGCTTGTAGAGTTGGTCGACAATGAAAAGATTGATCTTGCAAGCACTGTTATAGATGAAGACACACCTTTGGAAGATGATGTGGTGCGTAGTTTAAGAACCAGTCCTATTCATCCAACGAAAGACCGCACATCAATAGATGATTTCGAGATAATTAAGCCAATAAGTCGTGGGGCTTTTGGGCGGGTTTTTTTGGCTAAGAAACGGACAACAGGAGATCTTTTCGCCATAAAGGTATATATTATTCTGCAATGGGTAACCTATCATAATAGATTCATTCGAAATTAGTTATCAAGGAGTTTTAAGTGGTCAGCTTCTTTTGGTTACTTCCTTACTTTCCCTTAGATTAGTAAGTGCATTTGTGTTGAAACTACTCTATCATATCTGAATCACGGAGAGTCGAAGAATTCAATGTCTGATGAAGGTTCATAATATGTGCAGGTGTTAAAAAAGGCAGATATGATCCGTAAGAATGCTGTTGAGAGTATTCTAGCGGAACGTGATATTCTTATCTCTGTCCGCAATCCTTTTGTGGTGAGAAGGTCTATTCTGCGTGGTTGCCCCCTAGCTTATAGTATAATAGTTTCTTTTTGACCTCTATTTGTAATTTTCAGGTGCGGTTTTTTTATTCTTTTACTTGCCGTGAAAACTTGTACCTAGTCATGGAGTACTTGAATGGAGGTGATTTGTACTCATTGTTGAGAAATTTGGGCTGCTTGGATGAAGATGTTGCACGTGTGTATATTGCAGAAGTAGTAAGTATTTTTATCGTTGTACTGCTTTCTTTACATTTTCTTTTGTATTGATTTTTAATCTTGTTCTGCATTACTGCAGGTTCTTGCACTAGAATATCTGCATTCTCTCAATGTGGTTCACCGAGATCTTAAGCCAGATAATTTGTTGATTGCCCATGATGGTCATATTAAGGTAATCATCTGCATGAGAGTCTCTATAGTGCTATTATCATAGTCAAATTTCAGTTATCTGCTGTGTGTATGGGGACCTCCAAACATGATTGATGGTGCTGTTTTCAATCTTCACTTTACTTTGTTGTATTCTAAAGTTGACTATTCGGTTAGCTCTTTGCTTTACATCAGGTGATATCTAATTAGATTGATGGATCTCCGTGCACCATATTGTTTGCTGACATTCTGTTCAATGAAATGTTTACGAGCAGTGAAAGGCCCCTCCGAGCCAGATTTTCTTTCTATACGATAATGAAAATTGCGTCTGAAGTTGACATTTGCTCCACCAATATAAGCACATATAGTTTAGTGAGCTACTTGGCTATGTTTTTATACCCCGGAGGCTGAGAATGGGGAATCTTTGATTTCATTGGAAGTTGAAACTTGAAAGAAAATTAAAATCCAATTGCAAAAGAGTTGATGGAATAAACTTGGCTTGATGTGCTCTTTGTCTGGTTAAATGTGTTTCTTGTGCATGCTTGGTTTTCCCATGTTATCTTTATATTTTTGTCAATCATCAATTAGTGGCCTGATGTGAGCTCTATGATATCTGAGAATTTTACGTGTTCATTTTAATTACTTTTTATTGAGTAAGTCTTGTGTGAGACGGCCTCACACTAATTTATTGTGAGACCATCTCTTTTTATATAATTATGACCTCATTTACATTCTAAGTAGCCTTTATAAATCTCTTTTACCGATTGTTTTAATTTAATGTAAGATTAGAACACCCCATATAACATGAGTAAATGGGTTACTCTATATATTATGCCTAATTTCATTTATTTCGTGGCTCTTTTAAATCACAACTAATGGGGTTAAATCTTAAGCTAACACGATCAGTGAGAGGAATATAATGATCACAATGAATGTTAAAACCGTTCACATTTTTAACAATTAAAGTGGTCTCACAATAAATTATTGCATGAGACTTTGCCATTTTTTTTATAGTTTGTTAACTTGTTTCACTTCTGCTTGAGTGTGCAAAATTGTTTCAGGCTTGGTGAAGTGAGCTTCATGAAATCTTTCCCTTCAAAATACGTTACTTCCAACTCATATGCCTTTTGTTCTACCATTGGGAGTTCACATCAATACACACAAAAAAAGCTACTATAGCACAACCTAATGCACCTTTGCTTTGCTTATGCGAGACATTTTCTTTTTTGAAAATCAGGATACGTTAACACTACTTTTATTAATGAATTAGAGATAAGGAAATATGATAGGACATCCTTGTAAGAGAGCTAATTACTGGGCATTCCAAATTTGTTTTAAAACTTTTCTCCATCGCCTTTGCCCACATCAACAACAACAACAACAACAACCAAGCCTTATTCCCAAAATGATTTGGGGTCGGCTAACATGAATCGTAATCTAGTAACCGTCTTGTGTACGCCATGAAATTTCGAAAACGTTGTAAGTCTTTTAGAATTATTTAAACACTTTCAAAGAAAGTTTAGAAAGTCGTCAAAATAAATAAAAAGGTTTAGAAAATATTG
>JBBYHQ010337882.1:0-13319 GCA_038382645.1 Spergularia azorica
TGATTAAGACACTGTAAAACTCTGCTCCAACTTTCCCTTTGGTAACTCTTATGGTAATGTCTCACATCTGAAGACCTTTTCCTACACCAATTATCTCCCACTACTTGGTGAATCTCGGCCGAACCCTTCACTTTTTGGAGCATGTATCTACCATTGTTCATCAAGAAAATGTACCTTAAAGATAAATCCTTGTATAGCTTGGATTTCGACTCGAGGTACGAGTCTAACAAGTCCATGATCCTGATCAATTGCGAACCAAAGGGCGAATGTTTCTCCGGTTCCATTCCCCTGCCACCACCACCACCTCCTCTTTGGTCTGTTTCCGAGGAGGAATACTCTTCTGATTGGTCTGTTTTGAGGTGCTGATGGAAAACTTGTTCAAGTGTGTCCTTGTATTCACAAGCGTACTTGACGTAATTCATGGTGTATCTTGTCAAAGGATGAACCGCTCCACTAGGGACAGGGGTCTTTGCATTGTCACCCTTAATCGAGTTTTCGAGCTGGCAAAAGATAGCAACCGCAGCCTCACCGAGTCTGCTCTTTGCGAACGAGAATTCAGACTTTAACTCCACGACCACCTCCTCGGAAAACATAGCCGTATTGGTGTCAAGGGAGGGGATCCAATCCCGTAGACTCTCGTACATGTCGAGAAACTTGAACAATTTCTCTGTTGATCGCTTAGTCATTGCGACAGCCTCGGCGAAATTGACGAGGATCGAGAAGACGGCTAAGGAAATGTCGCAGATGAGGGTGCATTTTGTTGATTGGTGATCAGTGAAGACGGTTTCGTAAAGCTTCTGCTCCCCGGGGAAAAGCTCGTTGGTGCAATGCTTGAATACGCGAATCCACGTCGCGATTTCGCCTTCCAAAGGCTCCCAATTCATCTTCTGCACGTCGTCCAAACTCACCTTGTCGAACCCTTGTCTCTTGAGCTCTTCTTCAAAGGCGTGTCTTCTTGCGATGATGAAGACGTTAATGCATTCCGCCTCATATCCAGCGCTGATCATCGCGCTGGAGATGAGGCGGACGCTTGAGACCGAGTCAGGGGAGTAGTAAGGAAACGTGACCGAGTCCTTGGCTCCCTCCCCTGACTCGGAATCCCGATCAGATGACAGCGAGCATGAGTCTCCTCCATCCTGCTGCTGCTGCTGCTGATCCTGATGAGAGGAGGCACTACTACCAAAAGAGTGCTGCCTCCCCTTTAGATTCTTGGAAGAATCCGCGGACTTTGAATTCGAGTTATTATCCGAGCAATTCGAATTCAAACACGCGGATTCTTCCAACAAAAGCCGTAGCTCATCCTCCAAAAACACCATCACACGATGGAGGACCGAGCTCGCCTGATTGAGCAGCGGCATTGTGTGATTTGACTTGAATCCATTGAGGACCATCACAAGACTCGACAGCCTATTGACGGCAGCCAAGAAGGTCGAGTCCTCGTCCGGTTTACGGCCAAATGTGGCCTTATTCTCGGACGTGGACTCGTACCCTTCGATCTCGATTTCAAGCTGCTTCAAAAACTTAGCCACCGAGGCCGAGATTTCCAATGAACCAGCAGACTCATTATCTTTATCAGTCATTGAATTAACAGACGTAATGAACAAGTCAATCTCCTCATAGAGCTCCTGAAGGGTGACCTCACGAGAATCACTCTCCTCGGCATCTCCTTCTTCTCCCTCATCGATAGTGGGCGGAACGGGGGAATCATGGTCCGATTTCGAGCCGTCCGATTTGAAAGATGTCGCTCGAGACGCAAAACTAAAGGATTTGCCAATGTCTTTCTCTTCATGTTTACTCTTGTTTTCATCATGTATTCTAGAATCCAAACTAAGGGATTTCAATGGCGCATTGTTAGCCATTTTTCGGGTTTTTTTTGTTTGGTTGTTTGGTTTTTTTTTTTAGGGAATGATTTTTTTTTTGTTTAGATGAAGAAAAGATCAGGAAAAGTGAGTGTGGGAAAATGCATGAAGGAAACAGAGGAGGAAGGATCACAGCGGGAATGAAGGAGGGAAATTAATTCCTTCATTTTTGTTTAAAAGTTTTTATTTTGTTTTTGTTAATAATATTAGTTTGAAATCGTGAGGTGTAAGATTAGTGTGTAAGAGGGAAAATGGGACGAAGTGGTCAGGAAGTGATAGAAGTTTGTGAATGGTAAGCTTAATTTTAGGAAGTTGACCACTGTTTCAATTCCATCACTTCGATCGTGTTCACCACTCTTCCTTTGTTCCCCCGTTTTTGCCGGCCTTGGTAAGTCATTAGTTAATAAAACCAAGTATATATGTACCAAACTCATGATCAGTTGTTCGATTATCTCATGTTGTGTGACTGTCCATCTCATTTATATATATACGTAATACGTGTCTTCTATCGAAAAATTAGGATAAGATGGATCATTCTATGAACCAATCCGAAATATATATTAGGTACATATCCTAAATTACATGTAGCTAAGGTACTACGAATCTACGATTTTGATTTGATGAAGGGCAAGCTAAAACAAAGGACTCCAATAAGGTCCAAATTGTAATCCTTTGGTTTAGACCGACGTAATGATTATACTGTCTTAAATAGTTGCTCGCGAATGACTGAAATGTTCAAAATTTGTAATTGTATCGTCCCTATTACTCAATTATAATATTATGTTTTCATTTAGTATTTTCGTGGAACGACCGAGATTACATAGAAAAAAACGTAGGCTCTTATATCAAGTTGAAGTAGTCCGTCCATTTATCCAGAGATCCAGCATTGTCAAATCTTTAATTTGTTTCTTGATGTTAAACAAGTAAATAGCATCAGGAGCAAATTTGAAAGTACAACCCCACAATGGACATCAAGAGTAGTTGAGGATCAGGCTCATGTTTGAAGAACAGTCAAGTCCACACTAATGAAATTAAATATTATAAGATCTGCAGGGTCAATAGAGATTATAAGACTTGGGTCAATAAAGAAAATAAGTTTTGCGACCAGATTTATGGAAACTGAACAAAGGTAAAGACTCTAACTTTACTGATAACTCCACTCCTATGATGGGCATTGACTGAAGAGGATGTTCAGGATGGTGGTAAATAATTGCTGGAAAAATGCTGTTGTTTGCTATGTTCTGGGGGGCAAACCCGCCTCTTGATGTCATGCAGGGGTTCTTTAATCAAATATGGGGAAAGAAAGGGTTAAATAAGGTTTCTATTCTCCCAATTGGTGTATGTCTATGTTGTTAGATTCAAAAAAAGTTGGGAGTTAAGGAACACATTTTAAAATCCGGACATCATCTCCCAATTGGTTTTTTTCATGCATACAAAAGATTTCTGGGATGATAGGGAAGTATGTCCATAGTGATGCTGCTACTGTAGACAGGAGCAGGCTTGGATATGCAAGGATCTTAGTAGAGGTAGAAGTAGAACATAAATTCCCGACAGTCCTGAAATTCCTTGATGAGAAAGGTAAGACTATAAAGCAAGATGTTGAGTATGAATGACGTAGACCTAAAGTAAAGGAAAGATCAAGTCATATCATGTAGAAAGAATGATGTAGGCATCTAAAGCAATGACCAAGTTATATCCAAGTAATCACCAAGTTTTGGATAAAGAATAGTCAATTTAATACAAGTAATGATCAAGTTTTACAAAAGTAATGACCAAGTAATACAAGTAATGACCAAGTTTTATACAAGTAATGAATAAGTTCTAGACAAGGAATGACCACGTTAATACAAGTAATGATCAAACTCTACACAAGTAATGACTAGGTTCTACACAAGTAATGATAAAAATATGGACAAGGAATGACCAAGTTAATACAAGTAATGACCAGATTATACACAAATTTCTCGAGGAGCATAGGGCTCCTCGTTCAACTCGATTTCGATACAATATTTAATCGATTTTTGTGGAATGAATTTAATTTTCTCTCATCTCATATTGGAAACCAATTCGTCCACATATGTGTACCATAAGTTTTGTGTCCGTCCCAAACTTAAAAACTGGTCCATTCTTGTTTAGACGCACCTTATTTAAGATAAAAGCAGGAGCTTGGGTACACAATTATTTATAAGTTATAAAATGCTTATTCCTATTTGTCATTATGGACAATTATATGATTGATTTAAGTATCATGTGTTATATATATATTATGTTATCATGAGTTGTTTCCCTTGCTTTAACAGTTGATATATCGTCGTAGCAAATGCTTAGAGTGTAGAGAAATCCTCCATCCATGCGTATTATTATTTTTTCATTTGTGTTAATCAATAGAACCATGGACACGAGTACGATTTCCAATCTTAAACTGTTATCCATTGTTTATCACAAACCCGGTTCCCAACCCTATGTTATTGCCATTTTCAAGTGCAATCACCATGACCCTGGTTTGTTTGAGAGAGTTATAATCATAATCCATGGTTGTTTGGTTAGGAAAAGCAGGGAGTGAGAAGTCTAGTCTGTATGGCCGTTGGATTTGAGGCCTGCTTTATCAGCCGTCCGTATATCCACGCGCGCGTTGTGTTTCCAATGAATAATTTTGACGAACTAAGTTCGATATTTCGAACGAACTGAGTTTTGCAACGGAAGAACTTCATTTTCTTGGTTCTTAATTGAAGAACTCAAGGTAAGAACGGCCACTGCGTTTGCTCTCATTTCCACCACATACTATAAGCAAATAAAATCTTCAAATTACCCTCGTAGATATTTGATGAGGTATATAAAATAGAATATATTCAATTAGCCTAACTCTGTCCAGATATACCCTTGTATAAAATACCCCACAAACATAATTTTATCCGTAGTTAGCCTTCTTTTGAATGTTGCTCGATTGCCCTAGCAAATTCACCCTCTACCCTCCCTAAAGTAAATTCGAGGATCCTTACAAGCATCTAATCCTAATGTACGTCAATGACCGATGTAGTTTATGGTCTTTTACATTGAAACTTGGTGTATCTCGTCTAATATTACAACGGTTATTTATGTATTCTATACTTAACTACATCTACTCTTTGTATATTGTACGTAAAACTACGCCAATGCTCCGTGCAACCTTATCAATTACGTATATAGTTTTTCTTCAAAAAGAAAATATTACAGTACTTATGGAGTTAATATATAACCTTACTCTTACCAGCTTATTTCAAAATGTTAACAATATAATTTGCATTGAATGACTAACTCGTACCTGCTTAATTCAACGATATACAATACTCTGAACTATACTCACAATAGACAAATAAGTCAATAATTAGGAGTCTAGTCAAAAGTAGAGTTGTGAAAAAAATGTTGAAGAAGTTAGTAATGCAAAATGCAATTTTCTTTCCCATATGAACCCATCTCTTGTTCCCATCCAGTATTTTTCATCTAATTGACTTTGAATTTTTTACACACTTTCACATGCATTAATTGTGCATTATTTTTGCACACTTAATAATTTAATAATATTATTTTATTACACTCCCCATTTGATTAGGTTCTTCCCCCTCAACCTTCTTGTGTTCTTCCTCTGCTAAAAAGCAACATTTTTATTCACCACCTTTTTTCATCTTAATCTACCTCTCCCTCTTCCCCCCCCCCCCCCATTCTTCAAGCTTACTCTACTTTATTCTATGTTATTCAGTTCATATTATTAATTTTTCCTGATTAAATTCAATCCCATCTTCCTGAAAATACAACCAAAGATTAAATTTTTGTATACCCATCTGCTAATTTCACCAGCTTAAGCTGTTTTATTCGATCAAAGATGAGTTTTTGAGAGCTGGGATTTTGGTTTTTTTTTTTGCTGTATTTTGTGTGTAAATCAATAAAATTTGCAGAAGAATCTGTATTTTTTGGGGGTTTTTTTCTGCTAATTTAATTGGAAGATGGGGTGTTTCTCCTGCTTTGAATCCAAAGAAGAAGAAAGATTGAATCCAATTCCAAGGGAAAGAGATGATCGCAAAGATTCTCCACCTTTAAACAACTCCAACATCTCCAAG
Source organism: Spergularia azorica (assembly GCA_038382645.1). Classification (NCBI taxonomy): domain Eukaryota; kingdom Viridiplantae; phylum Streptophyta; class Magnoliopsida; order Caryophyllales; family Caryophyllaceae; genus Spergularia; species Spergularia azorica. The sequence goes on from JBBYHQ010337882.1 coordinate 5,954, forward strand.
TTATCTTCTGGTCAGTGTAAATTTCTAGCTTGTTTGATAAGCTTTTATCTGCTTCTGTTTCATTGGTTGATCTGATCTTGCTAGTCCTGCTTTATTTATTCATTTTATTCAATTAATTTGGTTTTTGGAGTGTGTTCACACCTGTATGAAAGGTCATTGTAGCTGATTTTTGATTTTGGTAGAAATTGGAATTGGAATTGTTGGAGATGTAGCAAACTTTAGGCAAATTTTGGGTAGTAGAGTTGTGAGTAATGAGTCAATTTTTACTTGCTAAACATAGAGTACGAGGATCTCAAAGTAGTTAGAGCCTTTTTAGGAGTTTGGGATTTGATTTGTGGTATGAATTTTAGTTTGGTACTGCCTTGATTACTGCAAAGTGTATGAACTATCTTGGGTATGGTTCACTTTTCGAGCATCGTAGTTTGATTGCGCAAAATCCCTGTTTGGTTGCCTGGCTAAGGAAATTAGCACAATTTGGAGGATGATATTGATGGTGGATTGAGTAATGCAGTGAAAAGATCAAATCTTTGTTTGATAAAATGGTTGTTCAGTGGTTTCTGCAATTTCTGACAGGAGCAATGCTCTTGGCTTTGTGAAGTTAAATGATCTCGTCTTCTGGATTTACAGGAGCTGATAGGTTGAAAACAAGATACAACAATGTCGTGCCAAGGCGGGAAGCTTCTGTTCCTAAGGATTTACCCGATGCCAATATTTCGGCCCAAACATTCACTTTCCGTGAGCTTGCAGCTGCGACAAGGAACTTTCGGGAAGAATGCTTTATTGGAGAAGGGGGGTTTGGACGTGTGTACAGAGGGGAGTTGGACAGCGGCCAGGTAAGCTTTTGTATGACTAAACCCTCATGCCTTCTGTTCATACTTTCTGCGTTGATACATCCTTCTCAGGATGTGAGTAGTATAGTTTGAGTCTTGTGTTCTAGCAAAATATCTTCATACACTTGTGGTTCTTAGAAGCTAGGATTTTTATTTTTGGCAGGTTTCCAGTCTAAAATGAATCCTAACCTACCTATAGTTTTAAGCTGCCTCCTTTAAGTGGAGGACGTGTACTTCATCAGTCAATTGGCCATGTATTGTTTGGGAATGGATTTTTTTGATGTTACAGTGTCTGTCTAGTGGAAGAAAATAATCGATTTATTCATTATGGAAGTTTATTGCTCAAAAGTCCAAAGATATATATTTGCCGATCCCAGCATATCTGCCTCATATAGGAAAATTATCTTGAACAAATAAATCATGTAATTTGTCCGGATTACTATCAATTGAACAATCATATTTGTCGATATGTGCTTCTTTCTTTGCATATAACTTCAGTATGACTGTATGAGTAATTGGGGGCCTGGTTTCAATTTTTTGTGGAAGATTTGTGACCATACACATGTTTGGACTTACTTGGCCTGCAAAGTTCTGCAACTTCAATTTGAAATAATAATGCTTCTCATGCTTGCAGGTGGTTGCTGTCAAACAGCTAGATAGAAACGGTCTTCAGGGCAATAGAGAATTTCTTGTCGAAGTTTTAATGCTCAGCCTTTTGCATCATGTCAATCTAGTGAATCTGATAGGATACTGTGCTGACGGTGATCAGCGATTGCTGGTGTATGAATTTATGTCATTGGGATCATTGGAAGATCATCTCCTTGGTAGGATTTCTCATTATATTGGCTTGATTTTTTTTTACTTTTTTTTTTTTTTTTTTTTGTCAATTCTGCCTACATCATTATTCCTGGCCGTTACCTGCAATAGTCAATTAGGTCGAGCTTATTATATGATGACTATAGTTGGGGGACTCTACTGTACTTGTCACTATGTGAAACTCTGGAAGCCGCATCTTATATACGTCTGCCATGACCAAAATGTGTGAGATGAAATATCTCTTATGTTGAAGTGCATGTTATCCACTATTCAAACCTTGTAAAAGTTTTCTTCATTTTTGGTAAAAACCTGTTTATGTCAAATTCTTATATGGGAGAAGTAGACCAAGATGTCGAAAGTATGTGAAATGCTTTGTGGCTTATAGTCTTTAAAAGTTGTTCTTGTTGAAGCAGGTCCCTAAGCTGTGATTATTCTGATGTGAAAGGCTGAAAGCTTTACAGTTGCTGAATTTGTATCACAACCTCACCTCCTTCTTACCTTTTTTTTTTTTTTTTTCTTTGCTCTAGAATTTTGTTGACAGAGGGATCTTTTTTCTGACAAATTCTCATAAAACTTATAAATGAATTTAGATGCAGTTGTTATTTGAACTGATCTTTACTACCTCATGTATAGATGTATCCTGATTTGCTGCATGCATGGGTCATGATATAACTTGCTCCCACTTGTCGAGCTTTTGGTTTTAGGACCTTAATCTCATTTTCATCGGTTCTTGTAGATCTTCCACCTGATAGAGAACCGCTTGACTGGAATACACGGATGAAAATTGCAGCTGGAGCAGCAAAAGGTCTGGAGTATCTCCATGATAAAGCAAACCCGCCTGTTATCTATAGGGACTTTAAGTCATCCAACATACTGTTAGATGAAGGATTTCATCCTAAGCTTTCAGATTTTGGGCTTGCAAAACTTGGACCTACAGGTGATAAGTCACATGTTTCTACGAGGGTCATGGGCACCTATGGCTATTGTGCCCCTGAGTATGCTATGACCGGGCAATTAACTGTCAAGTCGGATGTATATAGTTTTGGGGTAGTCTTCTTAGAACTGATAACTGGGCGTCGATCTATTGACAGCAACCGTCCTCATGGAGAGCAGAACCTTGTGGCATGGGTAAGACACCTGTTCTATACTCATCTTGTCATGTGCTCTAAAATCGGTGTGCAACGCAATTGTCAGATATGCCTTTCTTTGGGGGGATGGAGGGGCTTTAGTTTCGATCCTTTAGTAAGCTCTTTTTTTTTTTGGGTTGATAATAGATGATGTGCTGATCTTCAGCAACCAACATGCATAAAGTTCAAGCTTTAGGATACTATCTTTTGGGGGAGTGAGAACTTTTTTTTTGGATGTTGAGAACTAGGAATAATTATACTACCTGGCAACACCGCGATGCTGCATTGGATCTGTTATTGAACATCAGAAAGTTTCCCCTTTTGCTGTTTACTTATCTGAACTTACCATCTTGTGCAGGCACGACCTTTGTTCAATGACCGGCGCAAATTTTTGAAACTGGCAGATCCTCGCTTACAGGGCCGCTTTCCCACACGAGGTCTGTACCAAGCTCTGGCTGTTGCATCGATGTGCATTCAAGAAAGTGGAGCAGCCCGTCCTTTGATTGGTGATGTTGTAACTGCCCTCTCTTATCTGGCAAACCAGGCATATGATCCAGTTCCAAAAGATAGGAACAGAGATGAAAATGGTGGCAAAATAGGAAGGAGTGAAGACGGTATAGGGTCTGGGCGAAAATGGGACTTGGAAGGCTCAGAAAAAGATGACTCGCCAAGAGAAACAGCTCGGATGTTGAACAAGGATTTAGATAGAGAGCGCGCAGTTGCTGAGGCCAAGATGTGGGGAGAAAATTTGCGGGTTAAAAGGCGGCAAACACTAGATTCAGAAGGCGGGTCTGAGAAAGATGATTCCCCTAAAGAGACTGCAAAATTGAACCGGGATTTGGAGAGAGAAAGAGCTGTTGCCGAGGCTAAGATGTGGGGAGAGAATTGGCGAGAGAAGAGAAGGCAAAGCGCACAGGGCACATATGATGGTGTGGATGATTGATCACATTTGTTTGTACAGCTTCAGGCAGTGTACAACCCCAGCCTGTCTGCTCTACGCTTCTGCAGTCCGCTGTAAAGTATGCAGAAACAGTGAAGTGATGCTCAGGACAGGCAGTGGCGGCTTTTAGGGGGGGCGAGAAGGGCGCCCGCCCAGGGCCCCGATTGTATTAGGGCAAGTTTGGTTGGGTACTGGTTGTGTTAAGGGCCCCATTTTAGGATTCGATTTAAGGTTAACAACAATTTAGGGCCTCATTTTACAATTTCGCCCAGGGCCCCCGAGTTTTCCCAGCCGGCCCTGGACAGGTCATTGTAGAATTGTAGCTTCCTGCATAATTTTTTCCCTTGCAATTTCGGAAAATGTGTTGAGGCCTGGTGTGGAAGAACTGACGCCCACATGTTTTTGTTCACCTTAGTTTTGTTCTCCATTTCTTGTACGATTGCCAGATACGAGGCAAAAGTCGAAGTCGATGATGACGGGGTATATGCATATAATCGGCAGAGTGTACATCTTCTTTGCGGAAAAAAAAAGAAAAAAACACATTACATTTTGGCTCATTGTAAAACATTACACCATATATATTCGGAGTCTTTCCATGTTTGTTTTCCCTATATACTCGCAGATTGCATCTGTATTGGACTTTTTTGTGTAACATGTAGAAAATTTTTGAACCTTTTGTACTCTTTGATGTAGACCTTTTTCACGTGTACGATATCGACCATTGTCGTATCATTTAAACTTGGTGCAACTCACGTCACACCACTTGAACTCCTCTAGTTCCGCTTTCATATACTGTAATCGACAACTTTGCTTGATTTAAAATCATTTCATAAATGACAATATGCAGATGTCAGTCAGCCTTAACTTGAAAACCGTTTACGCCCATTTACGAGTTCCTTCCGAAACCAAAACTTGACAAATGTCCACAGAAATAATAACGTCCAAATCTAAGAGATGTCGAATCAGTTCAACTCAGTTTCTTATTGGGCTTGTTTCGCTCTCATCGGTTGGGCTCCGACCAATTACTGTTTATAACGAACAGGGGAAACGTGTTTATTGTTCTCGTTGGTAAAAACAACAAATCTGTGTGCTTGACTGCCCATTCAGCGGCAGTCATCAGTCTTCTTCTTTACTCTTTTCTTTTAAAAATTGTGAGAATTTTTGGGGGGTTTCTTCTCCAATGCGTAAACAAGCTGCTACAAGTTTCGGACATACCAAGGAAAGCTTAAGCTTCTTAATCAAGTTTCATCATCTGGGTATGTCTTTATCTCTTCTTGATTTCTTAATTTTAATTGCTGATTGATTTGGTCAACTGATTCTATGCTAATTATGTTGGTTATATGAGCTTGCAATTTGTTAATACTTCTTATTTCTTGTTTGATGTTGGATTTTAAGCTGGTGTGTCACTGTATAAAACCGTTTTATATGATTTGAAGTTGAATTAACATGATGGGCATTCTCTAAAATTGTTGTCATTTTGATGTGCAAGAAAGTCTGGGCTTTTTACTGCAGATTGTCTGTTAATCAGTAAATTTTGGGGGTTTCACTGCAGGTTGTTTGTCAGTCCGTAAATTTTTACAAATGCTGCTTAATTGACCAAATGATTAACTTAATCAAAGATATGACTACAATTACAAAGTGTTTTCCTTTGATTTGGATTTTTTCTGCTGGTTCTATTTTGTTAATAAGGCTGGCTCATAAGACTGTTGTGCTTCTTATTTTGTGAAGTTGGTGCGGTTCTCGAAGCAATTTTCATTTTGGGTAATCCATGCGCAGCCTCTCTATGTTTCAATAGGGGTAAGGTTTGCGTGTATCCGACCCCCCTACCCCGCCTTATGGCGGGAGCCTTTAAGGCACTGGGGTTAAAGATGTTGTTTGTTTGTTTGCTGGTTAGTTCTGTACTTCTGTATGTGATTCGCAAGATGATATGATTATTGTAGGATCAAGCTGAAACTAGTAGTGTTGCAGTAAACTGTATATCTGGTTGTATTGGTTAAGCTTGATTGGCTATTGCCCTGTGAAGTTTGCTTAGATAATTGTTATTGCGAAATTTCGGCTGTCCAATTTTCTTTTCGGTAAAGTCTTCTTTCAGGTTTTTAGATTTTTGTATGCGTGGGCTTATTGTGCTTCTGCTGACTGTGGATTCTGTCCCAAGTTTAGATGCTAATCTGCTAATCAGGCTATGTTAAGATAAATTTTAGGATTATCTAAAGGTAGACAGGTGTACGCGTGTGCTAAGGTTTTAAGCTCCAGTTTCATGAATGTCATTGAAGAGGTCATACTCGAGTTAGTAATGTGCTGAAATTATGTGTGAGGGGAAGAAAATTTTAAGGGGATTAGGCGGGTGAGGAACTCTGGAGTGAGACTTATAGGCTATACGGCAAAATCTAACAACAAAGAAACTGGTTGTTTGTGAGAGAATTAGAGATGGTTACAAAATAACTTGGGAATGTGTCTTTGGCATAATAAGAATAGTCTTTTCACCAAGAGAGAGTATTTGGCACAAAAAGTTTAGTCATTTCATTAGGAGAGAGTTACGGTCAGCCTTGAAAAATGGACGAATTGATATGTCTGAATCATTTCCTCTGTAAATGTGAGGGCCGGTGTACCAATGAATTATTATTCAATGTGAGAAGTTATGGTTATTTGGTTACTAATTTGGTGAGTGTAGCTATACAAGCCCATTTGCAATAGGTAATAGTTGCTGGCAAAAGAGTCTAGGACACTCCGGGAGTGAGAGCTGCAAATATTGTACAAGTTATTTGGGCTTCCTATTAGTTTTTGTCCTAATTACCTTGTCATGTATAGTGTTTACCTTGTACTGTGGTTTCTCTGTCCAAGTATCTTAAACTGCATCAAACATTTCTCATATTAGAGTCTGTCCAAATTGTCATTCTCGGGGAGTAATTGTATTGCTCTCTTGACCTGTGCAGAGGGATTTCAGCTCTATACTTCTTCTTTCTCTTAACTTTGATCTGGTACCTGTTACAGATCTGAAGCACTTAGAAGGGAGTTGAAGATGTCGCTTATCTCAAAATTACGTTGTGTAACTGTTGATGTAACTGGCACTCTATTAGCTTACAAGGGCGATCTTGGAGATTATTACTGCATGGCTGCTAAAGCTGTAGGCCTAGCTTGTCCCGACTACAAACGCATGCACGAAGGTTTCAAACTTGCATATACTGAAATGGCCAAGAATTATCCTTGTTTCGGTCACGAAGCACAGATGCCTAATATCATTTGGTGGAAGACGTGTGTCAATGACTCCTTTAAAAGGGTAAATTTCCATCCTTGCTATTGGATCTTGTAAATGTGCCATTGTTATGTAAGAAAGCAAGGGTGGTGTAAACTTGTTTTTATATCTTCTCATCACTTTTGTTTTTATAGATGTGGCCCAAAATGAAACCTCAGGATCTTGTCTTAGCTATTGCCTACAACTTTTTTTGGCTCCTTATGCACAGTATTTTGTGTTGATAGGCTGGATATGAGTATGACGAGGAGACCTTTGAGAAAATATTCAGACGCATCTATTCAACTTTTGGCTCATCAGCGCCTTACGTGATCTTCCCAGATTCAATTCCTTTTCTAAGATGGGTTCGTTCAAAAGGTGTCCCAGTTGGGATTGTTAGCAATGCTGAGTATCGTTATCCAGA
>JBBYHQ010337919.1:0-13316 GCA_038382645.1 Spergularia azorica
TTGTCATTTTCAATAAATCTAAAAAAGGTGGATAATTAGATAGAACTTTGATGGGTATCTTCTTTCTCTAACATATATGTAATGAATAATGATGCTAAAAAAATTGTAATTTCAAATACTCCCGTGATTTTCACGGGGCCAAAAACTAGTTACAGTAAAATGTATTGACAGTATTATCATAATTGCAATGTAACTCGTGCATTCGATGGATCAGAACGAATGAGGGTCCGCAAAAGCTAATTCGATACTATATAAAATGCGTTCAAATATTACACAAACCACGCACTATAAGTCTTATGTCAGCATGATGACATTTTTGAAATCAATGCAGAGAGATATTATGTGAGTTTCACAAATAATATAGATGCTCTAAAATAAAACTAATGGAGCTTGAGACATACGGAGTATAACCAATGGTTTGAACAATCTTTGAACAACTTTTGATTGGTGTATGAAATAACCTTCAAGAACTCCCATTTCTAGGGTATCTAATCTAATATTATAGTTGTTTCATTTGGCGCTGATAAATGAGCTTAATTATTTGGATACGTGTGGAATAAACATGTCGTAAAATGGACAAGAGTATATCTTCTGTGCCATTTTGTGTCCCGCTTTGTGTATCACAACAATTAGGTGCAAGAAGTTCACATTATTGTAAGTTTATTAGAGATTATCTTTAACGGTAAGTTTTATAAAATTCTTGTTCTAGATTGGCCTGGTACACAGAATGTGACAAAAGTCATGGACCACAAGATCCACACAGTGAATGAACTTTGGATTAACAAAAAAAAAAAGAAAAAAAGTCCATGCGTCTCTAAAATCATGCTTAAGATAATTAGATAAAAGCGACGTACACTCCTTTACTTTAGGGGAGTCATATATCCACAATGAACATACGTATCGTGAGCCACAAGATTTAGGGTTCGATTTTCCCAAGAATGTTCTACTCCTTTCCAACAAGTTGCATTCAGTTTCTATTATGTGAAAATAATTAACATTGTCAACACTCCTAAAGTTGACGTAAATTTATAAATTCTAGGGTGGCATATGAAATGACCGTTCAATCGTTCATATTTAGTTTTAATGAAACAAAACTATGACAAGAAAAAAAAAAGTTAATATTTTAATCATTACGTCATCAAAAAGTCTATAATAGAAAGGTGTGTAAATGCACAAATCAGGTGTCCTTTCCTCAAACCAACCTAAAACGAGTAACGTCAGACTCACTGAACCTAGAATCCTAAATTACAGTGCCCAAGAATTTAGTCTCACCAAATATATTTTCCCACCTCAGCAAACTCTGTCTCCCCAGTCCCCACCCACCCCTCTTCACACTCCTCCGTCACTTACGCCACCATTAAACCCTAAAAAAATCCCCAATTTTTTCCCCAAATTAATCAATTTTTTCTCTCTGTTCTTCAACAATGAATTTCAAATTCCCCTCTTCTTTGGAAGATAACCCTAACCCTAATCCTCATCCTAATCTTAATCTTAAATCTAATCCTAATCTTAATTATCCCTCAAATATCAATTTCAATCGAAACCATAATAGTACCACCTTCTCTTATTTCACTCACCAAGCAATCCGAGGTAACTTCTTCTTCACGCTCAATTTCTTTCCTACATTCTCAATTGGATTGATTTTTTTTTATTGATTTTGATTGTTGTTTTTTTGTGAAGCGGGGTTTACGACCGGCGGCGATGTCAGGCGGCCGGAGTTCGAGTTTTCGCGGAACCCGGTCGATATCCGGGGTTCGGTTGAGCGGGAGCTTGAAAAGGAGCGGATACGGGCGGAAATAATTGCGGAGGAGATAATGCGGAGGAGGATACTTGAAGAAGAAGTTAGGAGAGAATTGATGTTAGAGAGAGAAATGGCGTTTCGCGACTGTGGCGAAAGGGATTTTACGTTTGGTGTGTCGCCGGTCCCAATGCGGCTCGAGCCGCGGCGGGTTCCGTTGTTGACGAATTTTGAGCATGGTGGTGGTGGTGGTGGTAATGGGGCTGGGGTGGGAGGAGCAGAGGTTTCGCCACTCCGGGAGGGCGGGTTTCGTGGCGGGTTTGAGTCAGTGCCGTTTCAACGAGACCCTGTTGTTTCTGGGAGTGGGAGTGGGAGTGGTGTGACATTGCATGAGATTAAGGGTGTTGTCGCATCGCCCGAGTCTAGTAGCAGCAAGGATAAAGTTATCATCTTGGTCAGTTTTTTAATCCACTTTAGATCATTACATGTCTTTTTGGAGGAAATTTGATATGTTTTGTTGTACATTGTACTCGTTGCGTATATTGGAAGTGTTTACATTTGATTGTCGCACTATAGCGTGAGGATGCCCTTATCATTATAGGTTTATCGAGTAAAGTTTAGTTATTTCTCGTGCAATGTTGTGGTTGATATGTGTCATAGTGTCATTCTTGTTAGGTTTACACAGCACGGTGTACATGCACACGAAATGACTTAAGACAATGGTAGCGTGATGGTGATGTCCTTGCCGTTTTCTTGTGTCCTTTAGTATGCACTTGCACTCACAGCGTGCAGTGTCTATTATACCGCCTTACTGAATCATGGAAGCTGGTATGTAGTGTAAGAGAAATCTTCATATACTATCAATATTTTTGTGACAAATCAACAAACCAATGGTGGTGTAACTAGTGTGTACAAGCCGGCATTACTTGTTGAGTTGTCACAATATTATTGGTGGTGTATGAGGGATCTTCGTACACTACATGTGTGTGTACCCTTTTACTTGTTTCATTGTTAGGATTGATTGAATGTGTCAAAACATCGGAGAAATGCAGTGTAGCACCAAAAGGACAAGCTTATTTTTGGAAAAAATGGTTGGCCAGGGCTCAAAAATGAAAACATTGTTACCTTTACAAACTTCAATTAGTGTAGTTAGTTAGTTACCCTATTGGTAAAACTACAAAAGTTGAAAGGCAACATTTGGCTGATCTAAAGTTATAGGTTTAAGTCTGCTTCGTTGTTTTACTTTTCTATCTTTGGGATTAGCACGAGCTATCGGAACTGTACATACCCTCTACTTGATGATTACTATGAGAATTTTCGGTTTACTTGCATGTTTTTGGTGATGTTTATCGTCTGACTTTCACTAATACAGCCTAGTTTTTACAAAGCTACTTTTTTGCTTCTTATGTCTGGTTTACAACTTTGCACTGAAATGTAGTGCTGGGGCATTTAAACCATTTCCTTTGTTTTATATGCTTCATTGGCTGGCATGATGATATGATGCAAACTTGGTCATCACAATAATGGTTCACAGGTATTAACGTTGGAATTTACACTCTCACATGCTGGAGTGTGAAAAACATATGTGGAAGTTTTAAAATTACACCCCAATATGGGGGTTTCTTTGGTTTTCAACGAGTTCCTTGTTCTTTAATTGTGTGAGTGTGAATTCTGAACTCTTGATATAAGGTTTGAATTCTGGATGTATTGAAAGGTCATCGCTGGATTGTTAGTTGTCAATCAAATATAAAGTGGTATACTCAATGAGAAACACTGTCTCTTTTGCTCTTCATAAAGTGCACTTCTTATGCAAGTATCATTGTATTGTTTAACTATAGCAAGGGAATAGAGTTGCTCAATTAAAAGGGCAAATTCTTAAACCACGCCAACATGGCAAGAACTCTATTAGTTAGCTAAGAAAGTTTTCAAGTTTCATTCTCTAAATCAGAACGCACTGCAGTAACTTTTGCGATCTATCTACAATTTGCTCCCGAGGAAAATATGTGCCTCGTGAAAAATTTATGGGCTTCAAGCTGACATTTGGTGTCACTAATCACTTGGAGCGAGATGAAATGTCTGGCCTGCAATCCGTTGTTTATGATTGAGGTGGGAAGTGTAAGGACAAGATGCTCAAATACTGTTTACCCTGAACCTCTGTAGTTTATTTTAAGAATGGTGCATCCATGAGGCTGATATGTGCCTCTAGACTCCTTGGCACTTTTTCTGTTTTGATCCCTCAATTCTTTTAAGCACATTCCCTCCTCTCTCCAAGTATTTCTTCATATCCTCAATTTAGTGCCATCTCATGACCACTTTACCTATTTAGCAGTGCTATTGACCAGAGGTATTCTGATAAGGATCTTTACATTACTATATCTGAAAATTATGCATTTTGGATCCTGAACTCCTATGCAGTAGTATTACACATAAGCTTTAACTGTAATGCATCATCACTGGATCGCAATCTGCAGTGTTACTGGTTATCAGGTGAATGTATTACGAAACTTCCTTAGCTAATTCTAGAATTTCTTGTCTATGGGTTAGGTTTCCGTGCTCTTTTTCTTGATCAACTTTGTTAGCTTTCTACTGTTAAACAATACATTATCCAGTTTTATTGAATTGGTAAAGTACGGTACAACAACCAACACCAACCAAGCCTTATTCCCAAAATGATTTGGGGTCGGCAATTGGTAAAGTTTTGTGTCGAATGAAATTGATTTATGTAGGATCTGAGTGCTTGCTTCAATGGGGCTCTCGCAAGAAATCAGGACATGGCTGAATGTCTGATGGTTGTTGGAAGTTGCTCTTAAAGTTGCGCAGTGATTATATTAATTTCCATGGAACAATGGGGTCAGATGGTTCTCTGGATAGGGCTCTAAATTTTGCCAGCAATGGTGTGTTTTGTATGTTAAACACGCAGATTAAATCTAGAAGTAGGATACATCACACCAATGGCTCAAAGGCTCCCGCCTAATTTTAGTAAGTAGGAAAGTTCATGTCCTAGGGGTTGTGTGAGTGTTCTACCTTTCCTACTTCCAACTTTATGAGTGATTGAAGGTGTTTTGTTTTTAAAATTTCTCTATGTGTATTTTGTTCTTGTTTTAATTTGAATTCTGATGTTTGTTTCTTTAAATTTTGGTTCTAGGTTGTTGTTATATTGTCTCCAGCTTTTGTTTTCTTTTTTGATCTCCTGTGCTTGCATGTTTTATTGTTACGGCCAGATGGTGTGTGCTTTCACCATTCTCTGTGCAATGGAACAACTCACTCTAAGCCATCAAGCCTTCCAGAAGGAATGAAGGCCAAGGATGTCATTAAGTCATAGGTTTGCTTAAGAAATAATGTTGTTAGAGTTATAGATAGGACACTGGAGAGAAAATATCGCATCATAAGATTATTCATCAAATTTCACTGTTTACTGGTTTTAGTCTTGGGAGTCGGAGGGGGGGGGGGGAGGTTAGGCCACTTAAATATCTTCTCCTATCTGTTCTTGATTTTATAGTTTATTGGTAATTAAGTGGCAGATATATCGTGTGATTTTAGCTTTCTACTTCCTCCTCTGACCTACCATGTGAGTTCATCACACACTGTCGTGTCTTTTTTGTTGTATGATCTCATTTGCAGGCTAAGCCTAGTGCCAATCTCGCTGATATAAAGCGCAAGGCAATGATGCCACCAGCTGGAGGTGTTGTTGAAGTCTTCAAGAAGCAGAAAAGTAAAGAGGATTGGAGTTGTGCTTTGTGTCGAGTTACTGCAACAAGCGAGCGAGGCTTGAATGAGCATCTGCAGGGAAAAAAGCACAAAGCCCGCGAGAGAGGAATGGTTGCTCAGAGGACAGGTTTTGGTACTGGGCCATTACCGAAGATAAGCAGTACTAATACATCCATCACATTACCCAGCATAATTAATACTCCAAGCTTAAAGAAGGTTGGGAAAGCAGATGGGGAATCATCAATGTCAAAACTTGATAATCTACCAACAGTGAACCTTTCTGTTCTTAAGGATAAGCACACTCTTTTGAAGTTGAAGGAAACTTCTGTAGATGAAGAGGAAAATGGAGCAACAATAGCAACCGCCAGTGACAAGCCAAAGAAAAAGTTCCGGTACTTCTGTGAAATGTGTCAGGCTGGAGCTTATGCATTGAAAGTGTTTAACGCACATAAGAGAGGCAAAAAACACTTGTCAAAATTGGCTGAGCTCAATAAAACTGCTGGTCCAGTCAAAGCATCTGGCCAGAAAGTTATACAGAAGGAAAATAAGGAAGCAGAGATGGCCGCTGAAGAAATAAAAGAAGGAACAGAGGCGGAACAAGTAGAAGCCAATGGAGATGTTGTTGATGGTGATATGAATGAAGTTGAAAACGAGGAGAAGGTTCTTGAAATGGTTGGTGGCGATAGTGCACCCGAAAAGCCCACTCCTGTAGAGTCTGCCTGCAACGAGGTTGATTGCTGAACAAACAATTTCTCGGAATAATTTGGCAGTTGGGATTTCTGAAGAGGCCGAAGCAAGAGATGTTAGGCATTGTTTCGGCAAAATTTTGCTCTCAGAATAATCTCCCTATCTCTGCTAACTGTAAAACTAGGAGAGTCGGTCTAGACTAATGTTTTTGTTTGCTATTGTCCATTGGTGTATTTGTTGAAACCTCCATTTCCTTGTGAATATTGTGGGTTTGGTTTCATCTTCCCTTTTTTTTTTTTTTTTTTTCGATCGACTTGGACTATGTACTCTTATAATTGTAGAGGGAACGGATTTTTTGCATTCCTATTTTATTAGTATTGATTGTTTGATTTGCATGCGAGAAGCAAGGATTGAGTCGGAGCCTGGAGGCCCGAGGCCGCGCTTTTACTCCAAATAGCGTAAAAATTAATCATGGAAGTGCCAAATTCACTACAGTGTCATAATCGACATCACATTACTAGGAGTTTGGATTAAAAATCTGTAACATTGATACTCATTTCGAAACTTCTAGTTAAACTCAATGAGTTGTCACGTGCCAAGTGCCAACTCAACCAGACAACACTACAGTGATTTAGTCTCGTGCCAATTCAACCATAGTGATCTCGGAACTATGGTTGGATTGACAAGAGTTTCAACAAGTGCAATAGAGTTGGATTGGCAAGACAATATTATCGAGACTCATTTCGAAACTCCTAGTTAAACTAAATGAATTGTGTCACGTGCCTACTCGACAACAGTGATTTGTCATGTGCAAACTCAACCATAGTGATTTTTCGGCGAATAAGAAAAGAGACCGCGCATTGGAACGGATTAGAATATCGGATCGGATAAATTATTCTGTTTTATACACATAGATAAAAAATTCCACCTTCGGATTGCGTGAATCTCATCGGAAATCGTCGGCGAGATGAACACAGAGCCGCCGCCGTTCGAGGAGGCACCCCGCTGCCACGTCTGCAAATGCAGCTTCACTACTTTCCGCCGCCGCGTAATTTTCCTTTTTCGTTTTTTTCCCCGATATTTATTTCATTGAAAATTGAATTGACTTTAATCTTCTAGCTCAAGTTTCTGATCACCAAGGAATATTAATAATGTTCTTATAATTGATGACATTATTGATGATCCGAACAATTTGCATGCGGGAAAGTTGTGTTTATTTGATCAATTTTGGCTTCTGATTGTTCATGAATTTTACTGTGTTGATTTGATCATATGTAGACGCTTGAATTTGTGATATATGAGCTATTAGTATTGGAATTTGATTTGAGAGTTGAGCTTCCCTTTGAAAATTAAGTTGTTGCGTCAAATTTAAGTTTTGTGTGTTTTAGTTGCACAATAGTACTGAAGGATAGGGTGTAGTGTGAGTGTGGATCTAGGTTGAGGATAGTCTCAACTCTGAAGTATGTAGGATTACTAGGGCGGTGTACGATTTCGGATACGAGTATTATGCTGGTTGGATCATGAATTTGGAAACTCTAAAACTCGAAATACCCGGCATACTTTTTCCAACGTCCGGCCACCTTTTACAACGTGAAGATCATGAATTTGGAAACCGTAAAGTTTGCAACTCCTTAGGTTAAAGATAGTTTAGTCTGGACTCGACATTTTCTGAGAGTAAGTGGGGACTTGGTTTAAGCTTCAGAGTAAATTCTAGCTGAAGGGGGGTACCGAAGACTGCCACCATTTCATTAAAACAGTATTACTACGATTTAGTTAGAAATTAAAATTGTAAGGGAGGGTGTTTATGATGTTTGGATGGACGTGATGGTATGGCTGATTGCTGATAGTCCTAGTTTCATCTATCTGTGTCTTTGCGGTTAGAGTTGATATGGGTATGTACCGTACATTGAACTGATATTTTGTTTTTTTGCCCCGTTCTTCCAGCATCATTGCCGGTGTTGTGGAAGGACCTTGTGTCATGAGCATTCCTCTAATCATATGGTATGAAGGTTTCTTTTCCTTCTTGATATGGACCCTGGATTGTGTCTTCATAGTTAGTTCGCTGTGGTATTTGACTTGTCATTGTTGATTGAGCTAATTTCTATTCGTTTTTAATATGGTCTTTTCCTTCAGCCTCTACCGCAATTTGGCATTCACACTGATGTCAGAGTTTGTTCTGATTGTTTCAATTCCTTCTCTGGGTATGTGTTTCTGCTGCGTTTTATTTTCTCTTTTCAATTCTGTTCATGATGTCTCTCACTTCTTATGATTCTCGAACTCATATAACAGTTACATTGGCTGTGATGTCTCATGTCCTTTGGACGGGCTAGGCAGAGTAGAAGGTTATAGATTATACGGAGTAACAGATAATCATGTATCGCTCATCTTTTTCTCTTGAGTTATCCAAAAATTTGCACTGTCGACCTTGTGGATATTGAACTTGTTTAATGACATTTGTAGCCATAGGACAAATTTCTAGAGATTCTCAAAAGGGTTGCCTTTGGAATACTCTTTTATATGACAGAAAAAGTTTCCTTTTGTTCTGTGTAATTGTGTCTTCAAATATATGTTTTCTTAGCACTTGCAGATCCTCATGGATCAATGAGGGATATTATTCTTGGTGCAGATCTAAAAAGAGTTCAGGGATTTCCTCCGAAAGAATCAATTCTGTTTCAGATTCTGTTTCAAGAATAGACATCAGTGGAGATTCGCACGAAGATAACGAGCCAATTTCCTCTCAGCAATCTGCCTTACCCGATCCAGAATGCAAGTGTGGTATGCCTTTGTGCATTTGTGTGACTGAAGCTGCTCCAGTTCAGGTTTTGTTTAGACCTTGTTTTCTTTCTTCCTTGTTGCATATCCTTTTCATTTTCCTGAACTCAGGGTTATGTTTTTTCTACTGTCTATTTCTGTATAGAAGCAGACTACAGCCACAACTTCAGCATCTTTAAGTTCAAAACCAAAGAAGACCGAGGCCGTTCCAAAACAACGACGTACCAGTCAAGATAACAGACAAGGGTATGTCAAGAATGTATCTTTGAACCATAAAGTAGATGGTATATTAAAACATTTGCTAATATGGATGCTAACTCCATAATAGTGCAACATATATGCGTTCAAACTTTTCATGCATTCTCCTCTTGTATTCGCTTTGTACTAATCGTGAAACAATCCAAAAGTTTAAATAAGGTCATGGTTAACTATAATTGATTGCATCAAATATTAGCTACTATGAGCCTATAAGGAGATTGGCATATCCACTTAATTGTAGTTGGCTTGAATTTACTTGCAATTGTGTAGAGTTTCTTGAATCTAAACCATTGCTACCTTTTTTAGGAAGAAACAAAAACCTGTCGTCCTAAAGCATTACAAAGTTTTTAATTACACAATCTTGTTAAGTTATCCTTCTTTGCATTGCTGAGTGAAAGGTACCTTTTTTGCTTTAACTGCGTCCAAGTGTGATGCAAACTTTGAGTTTTGGGAGGTTCTTGCTAACTTGTCATCCAAAGTTTACTCCTTTGTTTAATTTCTGTATATTAAAGACAAGTATATGTAAATGAACTATGCAAGTACATTTTTCGTGATCGTTGAAAATTTTTGCGGAGCTCCGCTCTCCTCAGGAAGTGTAGGGCTGCTCAGGATTCTTTTTTTTTTTTTTTTTTTTTTGTAATGAAGGGTTCACTTTGCTGCAGAACATTTTTCTACTCTTAGAGAACATTAATCTGTTAGCAGTTAGAATACTTCTTAGCAAACACTAATTAATTATTACATGTTTGTCAGCTCAAGTGCTAGTGATGGTCCATCAGCTAGTTGCTCAGATAAACCTCTTGCGAATTATGAAGTTAATGGGGAGGTACCTGAGTTTATCTTTATATCCTTAGGTAAAAGTGTGATGATCAAGTAGCTTGTCTATATGGTTTTATTTAAGAACTCGTTGTTCTCCCTGTTGCTTAGGGCTTGAGAGAGGCAATCAAAAGTGGTGATATTGCAGGAGTCAAGGATCTTCTGAATAAGGTTATTTCCCCTTTCTTACCTCTCTTCATCATCTCACTTGTCATTGTTACTCTTTCCAACCACCTTTTTCTTTTTTGATAATTCCTAATTATCTCTTGAACAGCCTTTCTAATTCTCTTGTTTTACCACTTTACACTTTAAATGTTTTACGGTTCATTTTAGCCAACCCCATATTATCTTGGAACCAAGCCCGTATTGTTCTTGTTCGTATTGCTGCCAATGTTTACTGTTTTTATATCGTGGACTAAAGTGTTATTTTCTACAGGGTGTGGACTCAAATTACTGTGACAAGCAAGGCTTATCATTGCTGCACTTGGTAAATATTCTCATTAGATGCACTGAATTAGTGCTCATTGACTGTTAAATTTAAACTAGAGGATTAGTAGATTTCTTGATCTATTAACTTGGGTCTCAAAACTTTTGCTTGTACACTCTACACAGGCTGCAGTGTTCAATAAGACAGATATAGCGTTTACTCTTATGGATCATGGTGCAAAAGTGGACTCCAAGAATTCACAGAGTAACTTCCACCATTATTGCTGAATGTTTATTGATCTTGAATTCACATCTGAAATTGGATTGTTTAGCTAAAGTTGAAACCAGAAATTTCTGATAAATAATGTACAGTATTCAAAGTTTTTGAAGCTTGCCTAAAGTTGTAGTCCCCAAACCAATGCAATATTCCCCTTTCTTTGCTTCTTTTTTTGGCTATTTGGACGAAACATTTCTTTACTTTCTAATTAGAAGTATGCCAGAGTTTCTCTCTACAAAACAAAAGAAAAAGTTAGCTCGAGTTGAAAGGTTCTAGTTGTAAAATTATGTATGGTGGACTGTGTTTATGTTGTCCAGATAAAACATGTATTAGACTCCGAGTTGCTTGCATATCAATGCTTTCAGGTTACAGCTAATGTTGTATGCAATAAGATAAAGTGTCGTAGACAAGAGCATGTCTTGACCGGTGCACTAGGCACTCTAGCTAACAATGTTTTTCTGGTAATACTTTCAGGTGAGACACCATTAGATTGTGCACCTGCGACATTGCAGTACAAAATGAAGCAGAAGATCGAGGAACAATCTCATTGACAAGTAAAGAGATATATCTGCTATTTATCAACTCGATTGATGTACTGTTACTGCTTTATGTGTAAGTCATGTGTGTTATCAATTGATGACTAGGAAAATGCTGTAGTTACGTCTCTTCCCCCCTCTCTTCTTCGGGCTGGGGGAGCCTTTGGGCCTTTCCACTGCGTATTCTCTCTTGTTATCTCTTGATTCTTGGATTGTCTTAGGTTCAAACCGTTAGTGTTGCTCCGAACTCCTTCACTTGCCTTGGAAGTTTAAAACAATAATATTGCACACAGTTACTATCCAAAGCTTGCACCTTTGCAGCAGGCAAGTGTATGCTTGGGTATGCTAATGCAGTCTGAATTGTATGAATACTGGGCTGTGTTAGTCGTTCTCGTCGAGTAATTGACTCTCCATCATCTTTATTGGCTGGCCTTGACTCTGTATTGTTTGTGGGTTTTGATTATTTAAGGGTATGATCTTGATCATGGATATTGTTACATATATATCGCAGCATAACATTCATTACAAGGTTTTCATGTTGCTCTAGGTGATTTATCGATTTTTTTTAAAGCTTGAATCATTTTATAAAGCATATCCCAAAACTTTAGTTTAAAAAAAACATATGATAAAATACTTCCCAGAACATTCGATTTCCAACTTAGAAAGCTAACAAGAACATTCTTATCTTCTCTTTCCGGTGAAAACTAACAAAAAGATGTGTTGCATATATCCCAGGTAGAAAGCTGCACTTTTTAATCTTTAAAGTTAAAAATATAGTTGAAGGATATAATTAAATTAGGAAAAGTTGATTATATTTCAACTATGATGCAATGATATTCTTTTCTTCCTAGATTCCCCTTTCTCTCCTTCTGCAGGCTAGGAATAAAATGGCATCAAGTTCCTTGTCAATAACTTGCATGGAATTCTTTGCTCTTGCTTTCCCCTTAGGACAGTGTTTCTTCGACATTTTCGCGGTAGATGCATATATAATGTTCATTCAATTAACCTCCCCTAGGAAACCAGTAGGGAAAGCAACCCAAAAGGTAGGAAAAAAGAAATATGGATTCCCACAAGTTTCTGTTCTGCATTGTTGCTGCTTGTTTAGTTGCAGGGGGTCTTGGCCTCGGCTGCAACTGGGGGACGAGAGCGACACACCCTTTGCCCCCGAAAATAGTAGTGAAGCTTCTCAAGGACAATGGGTTTAATAAGGTGAAGCTGTTTGAAGCTGATCATGCTGCACTCAAAGCACTTGGGAATTCTGGCATTGAAGTCATGGTTGGAATTCCTAATGATTTGCTAGCACCATTGGCCGAAAGTGTTGAAGCTGCTATCAACTGGGTGAATCAGAATGTATCTGCATTTGTCACCCATGATGGGGTTGATATAAGGTAATGCATTTATCTATTTTTGCTTGCAGCTCTGTTTGTTTGTGTGTCAGTTAACATTGCACATATTCTTGTACGCTGTAAAGCTTAATTTTATCGAAAATTTATTCATACTGACTTTCAGATATCAGGGTTTAGTTTAGTCCAGCACATATAGAAACTCAAAACATGCAGGGAACTGTCTACTGTAAACATCTCAAGATAACAGTGAACATTTGTAGAATAGTCGCGAGTTTTAAGGCATTCACTGGTTCTAATATCACTCAGAAAGTACTGTGACCGGTATCATGGTAAAATCCGATAAAGACAAACTTAAACTACTTGCAGAACAACAAGTTACATAATTCTTCTCAAATCTCAAAATATAGTGTAAGTCAAGATTTCCAGCTCTTGAAGAACAATGAAGTAAAGTTAGCAGCAGGTCTGAAAAACCGGTAGAGTAAACAAGAAGGATAGCAGAAAAGAAGCAACTGAAAGGATGCCGTAATCTGATGATTAACTGGCGTATGTTAAGCAATCTCAGTTTTTTTTTAATGATCCTCAAAACAATGTGATTCTGTGCAAGCCTGTTAAGTGTCTTAAGCCAAATAAGCCGCGAAATAGGAGAACTAATGCAATTGGAAAATTTTCAGGTATGTAGCTGTCGGAAATGAGCCTTTCCTAAAACAATACGGAGACAAGTTCATGAACACAACATTTCCCGCACTCCAAAATGT
>JBBYHQ010337927.1:0-13314 GCA_038382645.1 Spergularia azorica
GGTAAAAAACATAAAGATTTCTGACCCATTTGAAGAAGGTTGCCGGCTGGGTCCTGTTATTAGCCAGGGACAGGTATAATGGATTTTTTTTGCATCTTGTATAGCTTTCAAAGTCCTGAGCTGGGAAACCCTATCTTATATTCGCGTTATTTGCTACAGTACGAAAAGGTTATGAAGTTCATCTCAACTGCAAAGAGTGAAGGTGCAACTATCTTGAGCGGAGGTTCCCGTCCTGAGGTAGTGTTCATGCCCTTGGTACTTGTAACTGGATTACCTAGTTGTTGTGTCACTTGGAGTAACCAAATATTTCAATGTATCTGTTGCAGCATCTAAAGAAAGGATATTTTGTTGAACCAACGATTATAAGTGACGTCTCCACATCCATGCAAATATGGAGGGAGGAGGTGTTTGGTCCTGTCCTGTGTGTAAAAACATTCAGTTCTGAGGATGAAGCCATTGAATTGGCAAATGATACCCAGTAAGCTTTCACGCGTCACCTATACCTCGTCTTATCATAAGCATACTTGTATTGATCATGCTTCCCCTGTTTATTATCTTATCGGACCCTCTTTAAGTTAATTGATATATATGTGCTGTACAGGTATGGTTTAGGTGCTGCTGTGATATCTAAAGATCTTGACAGGTGTGAGAGGGTAACGAAGGTGAGACATCTCATATTTCTTAAAGATAATACAACCAACCAGAAGCCAATTTTTATCGCTCTGCAAGATTCAGATGTTTAACCTTCTCAATTATGTTCTATAGGCATTGCAAGCTGGTATTGTTTGGGTCAACTGCTCACAACCATGCTTTTGCCAAGCTCCCTGGGGAGGCACGAAGCGTAGTGGCTTTGGACGTGAGCTAGGAGAATGGTGAGACTTTTAGACTATTCTAACATCCGTAGTATCACTTTATCATAGATTCCCCTACCCCTTTCTCTCCGTATTTAAGAACGTGTTGCTGAATTCAAGTGATGCTTTATCCTTTATACTTTACGCATTCTAACTTCTTATAATTTCTGCAGGGGTCTCGAGAATTACTTGAATGTCAAGCAGGTGACCCAATATATATCTGACGAACCATGGGGTTGGTACCAGTCTCCTTCAAAGCTTTGAGGACATTTAACGAGAGGCCACACGAATGACACTTCTAATATTTTCAATAAAAGGATTGGAGAGTCTGTTTGCATCATACGGATGTTGTGTTTTCGATATTTGAGGCAGTGTTCCCTTCATCCTATCTTAAACTCCCTTATTTAGTACAAGGGCTTGTTGCTATAATGTTTCAGACGTGTACTGTAACACAGTATGTTTTATGTAAAGAACAACACAATATTTCAACAGCATCGCTTCATCAACTGTACTCTTCTTTTCGCTACCCTGAGACACCCGCTTACAAAATCAGAAGCCATACCAGTATCAGAACGACAAAAGCGATATTCAGGCAGCCCGATGAAGGAAAGACCAAATTGTTCTAGTGATGCACACTCTTCAAACCTCTAGTTGCTGACTTCTGTACTTGTGTTCAGGGTGATGCATATAAAGTCAGTCAGCTAGGAGGTATATTCTTCTTCTGGTGTAATCAGCGTATAAGCGAATTTGGATATTCCTTTCGACAATGCTGCTGCATCTAACTTCACCACTGTGTAAGTAAGTAGGTGATGCCACTTTGCCTCAGACATCACTAAAACAAGATGATCTCGTAAACAAACAAACAATATCCTCTAGTGTTTCAAAGACTTCCTCTTATTTAACATACCGTCAATAAACAATGTTCCGTTTATAAGAACATACGTTGCGTTCTCCAGATTCGCAGTATATACTCCCTCCGTTTCGATGGATCAGCAAGACTTTTACCCGCCTACATAGTACATAGTACATACACACTGTCTCTTTTTTTTTTTTTTTTTTTTTTTTTGAGGGGACACACTGTCTCTTCTTGTGTAAATTAATCAACTCAATCCAAAAATTAAAAAAATAAAGGAAAACCCATATCTCTAGATCTCCATAAGACCATGACTACTCCAATTATCCTCCCTCTTTAACTTCAAGTATACTCTACGTCTCTACTCTCTCTCTCCTCCTCTTTGCTTCCTCTGTAAACTGGATCAGAAACACTTTCAGTTTCCCCATTAATAATTTTCTTCTGTTGGTTGAATTTCCTGTCAATTTCATATCAAAGTACATTGTTATCCTTCAAAGATCTCATCTTTGCAACAAAGTTTGGATTTTGAGTGTGTAATTTTTCTGGGTTTTGAATTTTATACAATGGGGAGCTCAGATGAGAAAGTTGTTGCTGTGATCATGGTGGGTGGACCCACCAAAGGTATGCAATTTTCTCAAATTTTGATTTAATTGTTTATAAGTTTGCTGAATTTTGGGTTTGATTAGATACAATTTGATTCAATTTTGGTGTAATTGAGTTTACTGGTTGAGTCTTGTTCACACTTCTTTTGTAGAATGTGTATTTTGTGTGATTTTGAAAGTAGGATTTGGTGGGAAATTGGATGACTAGAAATTCGATTACTTGTGACTATTCATGTTAGCCGACCCCAAATTATTTGGGGACTAAGCTGGTGTTTGTATTGCTGATTGATAGAATTTCGATTACTTATGACGATTCATATTAGCCGACCCCAAATTATTTGGGACTAAGCTGGTTATGGTATTGCTGATTGATAGAATTTCAATTACTTATGACGATTCATGTCAGCGGACCCTAAATTATTTCGGGACTAAGCGGGTTGTTGTATTGCTGATTGATAGGTACTAGGTTCAGGCCATTGTCTTTTAATGTACCAAAGCCACTTTTCCCATTAGCTGGGCAACCTATGGTTCACCATCCGATTTCAGCTTGCAAAAAGGTAAATTCTGTAATCAATCTGTTATAATATTATATGGTGATTCGATTTTTCTCGTGAAAATGTAGTTGGGATTCATTTCTCATGTGTTTCATGTTTCATTTTTATGGTAGATTCCGCACTTAGCACAGATCTACTTGGTTGGTTTCTATGAGGAGCGGGAATTTGCATTATATGTGTCTGCCATATCTAATGAACTTAGAGTTCCTGTCAGGTGAACTCCTCTTTATGTGATTTGATCTTCGTATCGAAGTTTCGAAATGGAGGTACATTAAAGGATTGATCTTTTTATGGTTGGTGGTTCAGATACTTGAAAGAAGACAAACCTCATGGTTCTGCTGGTGGCCTGTACAGCTTCAGGGATATAATCATGGAAGACAGTCCAGTGTGTAACCATATCCGTTATACTTTTTTTTAGTGGAATTCTAATGACTGATAAACATTTGTGTAAAATTGTGACTGGTGTTAGTTAATTTTCCCTTCCCCAATACTTATTGGTACTTTTCATTGTCTTGCAGTCTCAGATATTCTTGCTAAATTGTGATGTTTGCTGCAGTTTTCCACTGCCAGAAATGCTTGGTAATTTGTCGAAATATGTTTGTGCTTTATTTTATGAGTCATGTCCTGCTGTAATAACGTTCTGAATTCCTTCTTGTTGTAATATTTAGAGGCTCACAGAAGATATGGAGGAATGGGAACTATTCTAGTAAGCAAGGTTTGTCACGACCTTCTGCTATCTCATTGAACCTGAATGATGAAATCGTCAATTTTAGTGAATTGAGTTACGATGGAATGTACTTGGACAGGTTTCTGCTGAGTCTGCCAATCAGTTTGGTGAATTGGTTGCTGATCCTGTAACCAACGAGGTTTTGCATTACACTGAGAGGCCTGAAACCTTTGTACGTTGGCTTTTCGTATCATAATCCTTTTTGTGCGTTCTTATGCAATAACTCGATCTTACCTATCAACAAAAAAAAATGCAATAACTCAATCTTCAGTTTTTTACATCATTCAACACCAGTCCTGAACAACACGCTCACACTTGATTCTTTAAGTGATCTGAACTCCATTGTTCCTGCAGGTTAGTGACCGGATTAACTGTGGTGTATATGTTTTTTCACCAGAAATATTTACAGCCATTCAAGGTGTATCCAGTCATCGGAAAGATTCAGGTAGAGTGATCTGAACTATCATCTTTACTTCTTTTGAGTCCTTGGGTTTGACATTTCTTTCAAATGGGACCATGCTGTTACTACTATTTTCTTAAAAATAGATACAAAAACTGGAGTTGTAGTCTTGTTGCTCTGACACTCTTGTAGTTTTAGTTTAAATTACTTTGATGTCGTCCAAAAATTAACAAATTTTGCATTCAAATTTGGCTGTATCTGTGTTACTCAGCCTTATCCTTGAGATAGTTTGGATTGAATACCATGAATCGTCAAAAGGACTGTCGCTAGAAGGTCTTTTGCGTCAACAACCAACAGGAACTTGTCCTCATAGTTGCTTTTGATTACATAGAAGATAATAGTGGCACTGGTTGATTGAATATTTAACGGGCCTGCAAAGAATGCCAAAAGCGTCTCTACAGTTGATCCAACTATTAGGTGTCAGAAGTGGGAGTTATTTGATAATAGAGCTGACATGCTATCTCTGCTATGTGTAATCGCATAAGCATGTGATTTGAGAGGTGGTGCTTGGATCTTTATATGCGTAGGAACATTTTAAAGTATATCATTGTACTAACGATTTGCTTGAGTGGTAGTTTCGGTTTTGGTCACTGCCGAATCTGAAATAGAGGTTGACGCTTGCTTTTGGGGGTATATTGCATGGCAGCCATCCCGTCTAGTGTTTGATCTTAAGGTTTCCTTGACCCGTTCTTTAATTCTATTGAAGCAGAAAGGCCTTGCCTTTTCATGTTAGGTTAATTTGAGTGTAAATAGGAAATTTCAGGCTTGTTGCTCATACGAGCTTTCAGCATGGATAAAAAACTAGTACGTTGTGTGAGTGAAGATTTCTTAGCAAACGGAATGCCTGAAACAGGTAAGGCCCATGGCAAATAGCCAATTAGGTAAGAGTTCCGCAATTGTGACTTGTGAGGGTTACAACTCTTGTTTTTAAGTTGGGAGGGAGAGGGAGCTGTTTCCTGTTGGAAGAGAATCAGGGTGCTCCTAGCCCTAGGATGCACAAGATGGACGTAGAATGTTGTGAGCAACCACCGTAAGAATTAGGAAATTTGCTCCCTATATAAAAAAAAAAGGTACATATAAAGGGCAACATGTACGTGGAGCTGTAAATTCGTGACTATATGAAAGAGAGTAAGAGACACTAGGGAAAGGCTTCGCTTAGAGGTCTGTGGACCATGAGAGTTGAGACTAGTCGTGTGCATGATGCATTGATACTATGGCCCCCACATTGTAATTGTCACCCCAACTTTTGAGAAAAGATTAGGTCAGATACTGCCATTATATTCTCTTTGAAGAAGGTCGATGATACTTTGTGTTCAAATTAGAACCATACTCACCTCTTACATCACAATGCCTACAATTGTTGGCTTCATCCCATCAACCCATGCCTCCATTGGAGCAATGGAAAAGACTAGATCCTGGGTGGGTGAGCCAGTGTGAAATTAATGCAAGGATAAGTATCTTGGTGTCACTTCCTTTGCTCCAGGGAATTTTGTAGAATACTGTTTATGCTGTAATCATTAATTTATAACTTTACCTACATGTAGTGACCCATCGAGCCTTATCCCCCCTTCCATTATTTTCTGTCTCAAAGAAGGTTGTTTCGCAATCTATTATCCAAATTTGTTTAGTCTATTCATCTCAATCCCTTACCCACACCATGTTTCATTTGGCTGACAAGAGGATGGAAACAATATATAGTATCTCTTGATAACCTGATTCCTTTTCAATCTAGATTTTATGATGGAAACTTTTATCATCCGTAACAATCATTTAATTATTGAATTTACTATCTTCTAATTCTAAACTTCTCCCTGCAGCCAATATGAGACGTGTATCCAGCTTTGAAGCACTTCAATCCGCAACAAAGTAATTCTCTTCATCTTATTGAACTATTCGTTGTAGTTATTATGTAAATCAGTAAATGTATCTATTAAGTTTATGTTTTCTGGCTATATGCTGTGATATACTTAAATTTTCATTCGTCACCAGTTTGGTGCCATGATAGTGATTATTGGGCGTGGACCTTAATTGCCTTGCTTTGGTTTCTTAAACTGCTGTGCATTCCTCGATGAATGCCAAGGGATAGGTGTAGGAATCTACACTAAGGCCAAAAGAGGTTAAGTGAGATACTGAAACTCCTGTGACGAGTAAATATTCAGCTGTAATTGTATCCTTGGTCTTTTTTCTTTTTCTTTTTTTTTGAGGCCAGTCCTTGTATTTGTTACATGTGTCGAAGTTGCATTACGATTTCCAGCAACCACAGGCTGTTCAGTCACACACTCTTTCTAGTCGAGTATGGAAATCTGGGAACATAATCTGACCTGTATTGACATTTTTTTCTTACTTCCTCCTCTAAGATTAACGTCCATTTTCCCGAAGTTGTTATTGGAGAATGCTATAAACCTTTGCCTAATGAGCATAACAGTCTATTTCAATTACTCATTCAGCATGTTTTCGGGATCATGCACGGATTCAGATTGTTCTGATGTAATGTACTGTTATAAGTTTCTAATTTTAAGAACATGGGAGAAATTCACTTCTCTGTTTCTCACATTATTCAAATTCATAATTTCTCCCAAAGTCTGAAGTGTTCTAGTTTTTGCAAGTTTCAGGAAAGTTTGAATAAATAATGTGACATGAATACTGTTAATGTTTTTTGGTTTCTTGTTCTATTTTTAGTGCATGCAGTTGTATTCTGAGAACTTTAACATTTCGTTCATGATTTCAGTGTCAAATTTTAGTTCTTCTCCCAGTGAAGAGTTATGTTTCTTTTGCAGGACTTTTCCCTCTGATTTTGTGAGGCTAGACCAAGATATTTTGACACCGCTTGCAGGGAAGAAGCAGCTGTATACATATGAGACCTTGGACTTCTGGGAACAGATCAAGACTCCTGGGTAAGATAAATGCAGTCAGAGACTAGTTTCTTTAGTTTTGCTTGTTCTCGACTTCATTTCTTTTAATTAATGTCTTGCAGAATGTCTCTTAAATGTTCTGGTCTCTATCTTCAACAATTCCGAGTTACTTCACCGCATCTCTTGGCGAGTGGTGATGGCACAAAGAGTGCAAAGATAATCGGTGATGTATATATCCATCCATCTGCTAAAGTACATCCGACAGCTAAGGTATGACATGTATCTTACCTGATCTCCTACGTACTCAAATGTTTTCAGTCAGTTCAATGTAGAGTGGTTCCCTTTCTCATTGCGCTAAGCTTCAATCATTTTGCCTTCACCTGCTCAATGCGATTTTTCATATATTGCCATGGATGATATAAGAGAGTGAGCCTGTGAAAGTGTCAAAGGAACATTGTCTGCTGATAAACCCTACGCCTCTCTTTTCATCTATTTGTGCGTACTCTAAAGTGGTTTTTCTTGTGGCCATGACAGGTCGGTCCAAATGTATCGATTTCTGCAAATGCCCGTGTTGGAGCAGGTGCTAGACTTATCAATTGTATTTTACTGGATGATGTTGAAATCAAGGTAATATTGACACATTGAAAGATACTAGTTTGCATGTAATTCTATAGAGTATAATTAAACCTGTAATGTTGCATACTACAGGAAAATGGTGTTGTTATCCATTCCATCGTTGGTTGGAAGTCAACCATTGGAAAATGGTCCAGGGTTCAGGTGCGTCTGAAAAATGTCTTAATTTCGAATGTTCGTATGCATCCTCACTTAGTGTGAAGTGGACAGGAACCTACATAGTAACTGATTAGCAGAACTAAGCACAAGTAAAGTTAACTCTGAAAAACCTGATCAGTAGGATACAAAGACTAAGAGACACCTAGATAGAATACTCAGATGAATGGCTGTATGGCTGTGATTTGATAACGTCTTCTATTTGTTGTGGGAACTCGAGCGTTCTTATGTTTCATCTGATACTTTTTTACAGGCCTTGGGAGATTACAATGCCAAACTTGGAATAACAATCCTTGGTACTTTACTTTCTTATCTCGTTTATATCTGTTCCAAGGTTACTGTATTCTTGACATTTTGTTCCTTTTCCTTTTCCAGGGGAATCTGTAAATGTCGAAGATGAAGTCGTGGTAACAAAGAGCATTGTGCTTCCAAACAAGACCCTTAATGTCAGTGTCCAAGACGAAATCATATTGTAGTCATAGATATTCATACTTCCATGAAGGACTTTTAAGCACCATCCTTCCCTCCAACTTTTCATATGATTTTCGTTTTTGCTCCCTGCAGTCTCTTTCCATTGTTTGGAGACTAATCGCATTTTGACATTTTATACCTGTATGTAAACCATATTTGTATATGTTTTATACATTTCCCAAAGAAACAAATGAATCAAATTTCCTTTGCAATGATTTTCCTGCAATGTGTACACAGCTTTATCCATGTCTGAGATTTGAACTTCATATCATGGTCCATGGCCTCAGTTTAGAGTTTCAGCTCCAGAAGCCCGGCTAACTCATGGCGTTATTACAGATAAAGAACAGAGAAATACCTAGCTGTGCGTAGATCCATTAATACATTGTAGCGACTTCACCACGTTTCATGTAACAGAAAGAAACACCTAGCGACTTCACCAGGTCTGATATTCAAAGTTGTCCGGTTGTTCCTGAAGAAAACTTACCCTATCAGTAATTGGCACACTTAACTGCAGTACGTTGTGTCGAACAGTCTATCACTGTATCGCTAGACCCCAGTGTGCAGTAGCGTATGCATAACACAAGGACTGACAGAACTTACTGTCAAGATCATTTCATAGGAGTCTTTACCTAATACCTACAAACTTATCGTTCAAGAAGTCCTTTAACACCCCTATTTTCGCCCCTATTGAACCAGTATGACGATTCATATTAGCCATTCTCGAATCTTTAGAACAGCTTCAAGCTCTCAACACACTTGTAGAACTCTGAAGGCCAAAAATTAAATAACATTTTGTAAATCAGATGGACAATTACATTGGCAGTTTGGCACCCACTTTTCAGAAAGATTACAGCATCCACAAGTTAGATGGCACATGAAATACATTGCAGATAACCATATACTCATATGGGATTGCAGAAATGGAAATCCATCTACAAAGTGAATGTCTTTCCACCACCCATCTGAAAGTCTCCTGTCGAATTTCTGTTCAGTGATGTAACTAATGGAGTGTGCAAGCTTTCCCAGACTGATGTCACATCCTTGATCCTGGCAGTCAGGGGCATCGAGAGAATGCTTCCAATGTCAAGTCAAGCTAGTATCTTGCTGTAAGTTGAACATGTAAGACTAGCAACGGCGTGTATGCAAGCTCCAAGCAACAATTGTCTTCTAATTCTGTGTTTAGACTCTTATGAGGAGAAGTTCATGAAACCTGCTCGACTGAAGTTCTTCCAGCTACCTCAGAGTACCAAGATCCCCATGCTTCCACATAATGGTCGAAGAGGTCTCTCAAAGCTGCAAAATTGATTGGCAAACCATTCAAAATAGAGGCAGATGAAAGCTTTCTAATGCATCTCTTCTGGTGTAAATATAAATCGAGACAGTTTAGGCAGTTATTTCCATTTCACAGTTCACTGTCAAAATGGCTTTGGTGTCGCTTAGGATTTGCAACTTACAAAATGGCATTTTCAGCAGAAGCGCCCTGCAATAGGGCGTTGTTCTAACTTTGTTTTCGGATATGAGGATTGATAAACTCAAGTTCGTGCAGTATCCAAAAAGGGAGGTGGAGGGGTTTACAGTTTACTAAATTAGGTTATTTGTGGCGGTTTCAAAACTACACACATGGATCATAAGCACATAATGAATGGTTGCATACCTTGATTGTGATACTGAGGGCGATAACTGGTGGCAAGAGTTTCCAAATCATGGAGACGCTTTGGAGTTTTCTGTTCAGACGGACCAGCTTTTGCCACAGTTACTGGGGCAAAGGGGCCATACCGGTGGCTTTTTGAGGCTTGCTCTGGACATGATGTAAAGAATTCATTCTCTACATTTTCTGTTTTCACTTGGAGTTTGATCTGTTTCGAAGATTCTCCAACTGGATAATCTACCTTAGTCCTTTTAAAGTTGATGTTACTGATGTCAGTTCCAAACGCCCGTTTCTTAGGTTCCGAGGAGAAAGGAAAACCACTGGCAGCACTCCCACTTTTTTCCCTCAAGCCTAACCACCTGAAAGCTGGCTTCCTGGTCTCCGTTTGATTAGTCTGGAGATCAATCAACAGAAACTTCAGAATGTCTAGAACAGTAAAGCTGAAACATCATCTGATCACTAAAAATCGTTTTCTTTAGCACTTGATTAAATCTTGTACTGTCACATTAATCAGCATGTTCAAGACCTAAGATTAACAACTGGTTACATCGAAAATCAACCATAAATCCATAAGATTGTGACCTAGGACTGCATCGAAGGAACTAAATTTCTGACGAGATTAGAGTCCAGTAAAAGCAAAAGTTCTCACCTTCTCAATGAGTTCCATCGACGATAACACGTTGGCAATGTCATACAACCGTCTCACTTTAGCTGAATTATCTTAAAAACAGATAATTAGTTACTGAAAATGCATGTCCTCACAGAAAACCAAAAGCAAGTGCAGGGTTTTTTTATTACTTCTCATTACTACGGCGTTAAGACCATCCCCAAGCAAGAACTTCGCGGCCTCATCAAGCGAAATCAGTTCAGCCTGAAATCACAATTAAAACCCTCAGTAACCACAGATGCTAATTGAAAGCAGGTATCGAATACAAGACCATGAACTTGTACTCACATTTGAACAAAGGAATAACTTGACAAAGTTCTGAGTCAAAAGCCCCAAAGACTTTTCCCGTCTGTTATCTGCCAAAATAGCAAGAACCCACATAAAATTTCCACTACAGAAGTTCCATCAAAGCGATTTCTTTAAACTCAAAACACCACCTATGTGCAAAACTCGATAACTATAAAGAATGACCAGCCAAACGAGAATGATTACTGCCAACCAATGAATTCAGGCCAACAAATTACCAGGTTTGGGAGCACCATTAGGGTTTGCCACCTCCGGTTGGCTACCAGTATCAGGGTTAGAAGCAACATCGTCATCGAAATCTAAAACCTGAAACTGCAAACAAATGTTCAATTCAATCTCCTGTCCACCATGTACACCTAAAACACAACACAACTTAAAATTCAGACACATTCACTCACCTTTACTTTGCTTCTTCCCTCTGCTGAACCAAAATTCTCCTTTAAACCCTCTTCCTGATAATCGAATTCATTCATTCAAACATAGTCAGCAAACATTTTGCTTCAAATTCAAGCCTTCAACTAAACCCTAACAGAATCAATGCAGCAAATTGTTACCTTTAGCAAGGCAAGAGCTTTTGGAATTGCCTTGTACCCCTTCCATGTATACTGATTTTTCGCTCTCCTCGTTAGCACCTAATTAAATACCACACATGACATCCAATTACTTCATGACAATTCTATAACACCAATAACAATGTATTCTAATTCTACCAACTCAATTTGACCACTTCGCAAAATTTTCATTTTAATTACTGACTGAACTCTATCTTGCCAATTACTATACGAATTCCTTACACGAAATGAAATTAATACGGTTCTCTTAGTAAAGCTTCTTAGTAAAGCTAATGCCCTACATTCTTTAGAAAATCGAGGTTCAAACAAAAATCAAATTCACGTCACACATGATATCCAAATGTACTCTAATTCGACCACTTTGCATAAATTTGATCTTGATTACTCACTGAATTCTATCTAAACAATTACATACGACTTTCTTATGTGAAACGAAATCGACTCGTTTCTCTTATATTTCCAATTCACTACATTCTAGAATAATTTAGCCTCAAATGAACTAAAAAATTGGTAAAGTTGCAATTCTAATTTCTTACCATAACTTTATGAAAAATTAATTCAAAGAAAAAAACAAAGAGATAAAGAAATCTCACCCCAACACTCTCCAACACATTAACAATATCATAGATCCTTCTTCTCTCAACCCCTACAATATAAACCAAATTAAAATTAACATTAATTAAACATAAACAAAACGATTTAATACAAATTATTAACAAATTAAAAAAATAAATAAAAAAAATAAAAATCAGATCTAGAAATTACCTAATCTGCTGGCGGCATCATCAAGACCAATTGAATCAACACCTTCTCGATTATACATGTTCAAAAAACTGCACAAAATAAATAAAATTAAAATCAAAGAAAAAAAAGAATGAACAAAAAAAATCATCGAAATAAATTAAAGTAAAATCGAGGAGAGAGAGAAGAATACTTTGAGCAAAGAAGCCCCAAAGATTTCTGCTTCCTGCTATAACCATGGTGCATAGATCCATTTTCCGATACCGATTGCGGCGGAGACGTCATTGAGAAGCTTCTTAATTAAAACCTCTATTTCCCAACAAATGAGACGAACCCAGAAAAATCTAAAGGAGACCCAGAAAAGTATGAAGAAAACCCAGAAAAACCCAGGTGATGAAATTTGGGGGGACTTGGAATTTCGATACTGTTCAAAATTAGGTTTTTGGCGCGGTGAAAAGGTGTACAAGAGAGAGAGACAAAAAAAGAAGAGTGAAGGGTAAGATTTGTGAGAAGGTAAATCACTGATTAATAAAGGGAGGGGGGTCCTGGTGGAGAGAGAGGGAATTTGTTTAATTTTTTTTGTTTTAGTTGTTATGTTATGGAGGGATTTTGAAAGTTGAAAATAAGCGGGAATTTGAATTTACGTTGAGAAATGAGGCGGTCTTTTGTGTTGAATGACGGTTTTGTCCTTGGGAATGGATGATGGCTTCATGGGTTGGATCGTTGGAGGGAGGAGGGAGTGGTGAGGGGTATGATGGGGATTTTATGAGGGTGAATCTTTGTGTTTAGGAAATGTTTTATTTTAAGGAGGTTTTATTCTGATTGTGAGGTCACGTGGCCAGTAGGTAGGTAGAGAGGCCACGGGCCCACGGCAGGATATTTTTTAATTTTTAAGTATTTCCCGCCGCTGTTTCGAATTTGTGAATCTTTTTAGTGAAAGACTAGTATATTGGCCTGTGCAAATGCACGGAAATTAAAATATTTATATCAATCATATAACATGTTATTACGTTGAATATATTGGAAAAACCTATTTCAAAGATTGTATACTCTAATATTGAGAAATATAAATAGAAAATTTGTTGTGATAATAGAAAATTTTCCTAGGCGACCTTACTCATCAAACTTTC
The DNA here is from genome assembly GCA_038382645.1 of Spergularia azorica. NCBI lineage: Eukaryota > Viridiplantae > Streptophyta > Magnoliopsida > Caryophyllales > Caryophyllaceae > Spergularia > Spergularia azorica. The sequence goes on from JBBYHQ010337927.1 coordinate 13,224, forward strand.
CAAGTGCCTTTAACTTTTTACTCAGCACGCGAACTCCTCTACTTGACGCCCTTAACTCGTTTACTTGTTAAACTCTAATTTCTCTAACCTT
>JBBYHQ010337968.1:0-13309 GCA_038382645.1 Spergularia azorica
AAATAGGAAAATCAAAGACCGAGGACCGGACCGATTGAGTCCGGGTCGGTCCGGGTCGGTCCGGGTCCGGGTCGGTCCGGGTCTTTTTGCGGTCCGGGCTAGTTTATGAACAGCCCTACCTGCACCTGTACAACTTGTTGGTATCCTCTGTTAAAGCTTGTAACCTCTCCTCAGTGTAATCATCTCGACTGTACGAGACCCACCGATATGCATGCAACAATGCAGCTGGACCTAGGAACTCCTCCGGGTTCCACCAATATGAAGGACATGAAGTGCTGCAACATGCACATAATATGCACTCGTACAATCCATCTAGCCTCTTCCTGTCTTCGGGTGATTGGCTGTACTCTCGTCCATCTTCCGGCTTCTTCTTGGTCTTCAGCCACGGCTCAATTAACCTATAACATACTACACATTTAGAAATTGATCTCGTGGAATCGATTGAGAGTTCCTGGATCATAATAAACTAAAGGCATAGTATTACAACCTTAACCACTTAATGTCTCGTATCCATGATCAAATTTAATCAATAGATCAGAATGAAACTTCCAAGATATGATCGAAAATTGATCAAAGCTGAGAAATTAGCATAATATTATGAATATTCGATCAGATGACGTACTTGTATTGCTGATAGAAGTTGCTCATGTCAACAACGAGATCCTTGATAACGTACATGTGTGGAAGAGGAGTGATCGTGGTAGGCTTAGAAGTATCGGTATCAATGGGCTTGAGGCAAGCTACCGTGTTTAAGCCATCTATATTCATTGAACATGAGCCACAAATTCCTTCCCTGCACGATCTCCGGTAGCTCAAACTCGAGTCATCTTCTGATTTTATCTTTTGTAGAGCATCTAGTACCTAATGAAAAGAGTACAATAACGAAATAAGTCACCAAGTGATCGATAATCCCCTACATCAGATCGAATCCCAAACTTGGTGATCTAAGCATCATTTAGGCATTAAATTTGTTCTTTGTGTAAAAGGCGAACCAAGCATCAGTTATCATTCATCCATATGTTATCATACACTCTGTCACTCTCTCGTCTCCTTGGTCTTTGAGCCGAAAACAATGTTACAAGAACTAAACAAAAAGAAGTAAATGCCTATTTTATTTGGTTTTTTTTCCGAATAATTTTAACCGAAGCAATGGATAATCTAGGGATACCATAGTCTCTTTCTTTCTTAAGAGAATACAAAGAAAAAATACACCATTTTGCATGTAGCTTTACGCATTTATTTTGGCATGAAATCTAACTCATTATAATTATTATTTTATCTAATTATAAAACAACAAGGTCGTTGTAGTATAGTGGTAAGTATTCCCGCCTGTCACGCGGGTGACCCGGGTTCGATCCCCGGCAGCGGCGTTTATTTTGTTCCTGTTAGTCAAAAATTACTATAAATTTATAATAACATAATTAATAGTGAATATGTTAACAACAAGGTCGTTGTAGTATAGTGGTAAGTATTCCCGCCTGTCACGCTGGTGACCCGGGTTCGATCCCCGGCAACGGCGTTTTTTTTAATATAATTTTTTTTTAGTTCCAAATTTTCACTTCAATAGCAATTTCATAATTCTTAGTTAGGGAGTAAATTTTGATTGTTTTTTTAATTCCACAGTTACCCTTTAAGTCTGATTGTTTGAAGTACTCTCTCTGATAGACAAATACATGTGCCAATTCGTTTACGTGCTTCGTAATACTCGTTGGTAAATCAACCAACCGCTAACTGTTACCGACTACTAAAAACGTTACCTATTACTTAAAAACTGCTAACGGCTACCTAAAGAGTTAGAGACTATCAAACAGATGAGACCCACTCGACTAATTAGTAAATATGATGATCCATTTTTCGACCAAAAACTCCAATCAAAATCTATTCATACTAGAGAAAAAGGAAGGTAGTTAACTAGTTAAGAGTAGCTTACATACCATAGGGCCGCAGGCGGAGAGGTCGACGAAATAAGATTGAAGAAAGGGCCTTTGAGTGGGCAAATCAGGATTCCAACGGTAAATTTGGAACTCTTTCTTAAGGGATAATACCTTATTTTGAATGTCACCTTGTGATTCAACAGCTTGCTCAGCGGTTATTTGAGCAGCAGGGTGCCCTTCAAGTGTAGGGAAGTTCTGCTTTTTAGGGTCATTACCAAATCCTTTCTTAGCCCAGTTCTTCAGTAACTCACCAACCCACCTCTTAGACACGATCGAGCAGCTTCCTATATACTCTTTGTTCTTGTTTGTTAATTGTGCATGCAATCTCTTGGTCTGTTCACAAGAGTAGCGAGGTTCTTTCTTTACTTCTCTTGGTCTGTTTTCATGGAGGTTAGACTTTGGACTAAAATTTTTGTCGAGTTGTATACTTGTATGTCACTCTGTGTGACACTTGGGTGCATGCATGGATAGAGCGTGTGTTGTCGTGTTGAAGACAATTAGGTGCTTCTCGATCACAAGTGTACATTTTCTCGTATGTTGAAACGTTTAGTTTGAGTATATGACGAAAATATGAAATACGGAGTGGTACATAGTATTTAGGATTTATCGATATCTAAGTTGAAATTTTACATTTGGATTAGGAGAATGACAATTTATTAAAATATGTAATTATATAGTTATAATTATAAATCAAGCAAATTGCTACAGGTCTATAGTGTAGACACAATTAATTTGTCTACAATGTAAAATTAAGTCAATAGTAGTAAAATTGAGATTGAAGTTGTAAAATTAATTTTTGATGAAAAAATCATGCAGTAAAATTATTTGTGTGAGTAGTAAAATTTTGCTAGTGTAGTAAAATTAATGCTAATAGTAGACACTTTTAAGTGTCTACACTGTACACCTCTAGCATTGTCCATCAATCAATCACCTCCAGTCTGTTAACATTGGAGGTATAAAATCATTAGTCTAAACTTTTGATTCAAATGGTAATCTAATACGATATCAAAGGATCAGCGATCATGAGGTCTCAATTTCAAATGCTGGTAGCCCCCTCAGAGCTATTCCTAGTACTTGAAAGTTTTTGACCATGTAACTCACAAGTTTAAAGTTTAAACTCTCCATGAAAATCGAATGCTTATTTTTTTACGTTCGACTAAACCATACCTCTTGCAATTACGATTTTGTTTCTTGGTTACCTACTTACCCAACGGCCTACGATCAGTCGTTTTTTGTGGCTCGGTTCAGTATTTGCAGTTCATTATATCAACTCGAAGTATTCTCATTTTGCGGAACTTGATATGAATGAATGACCCCGTGTCCCGGTCCACGTTTTGATCTCGAAACAGTGTTTTTCCCTTCTCCTCCAACACCCGGTCCAACTGAACTACTACTGCAGTCCCTTGCTAGCGAGGCTTCGACTTCAATTCTCTCTCCCTCCAAAAATTTGCTCTGCAATTAATTCGTGGGTATTAAGGTAATCAATTCACTCTTTTTTTTATCACCCAGCTTCATGTTCAAGTTTAATTTTGTTTGAATCAATCAATCTGAAATTGACCCATGTTCATATGTGAAACTCGTCGTTTTATATACTTGAATTGATTTGGGTATTCGGGTCGACTAATTTGGGGGGCAGAAGGGACGAATTACTCATTGATTCAATCATTGCACTCTAAATTTGATTAGAAAAACCCTAATTTTTAGCCTACTTGGTATTCATTTAGCCTAATTACTGGGGTTTTTGCCAAATTATAAGAGCTTGTTGTTGTTATTGTTGTTTTTGTTTGGACTAATGATTAGTTAGAAGTCGGGTTTTCGATACGAATAAGTTCAGTGCAGGTTTCTGTATTAATGGGTGTGATAAACATGAATTATGTAATTTGAATTTGAATGTGTATTTAGCTTGATATGTTATAGAACTGGTTGAAAAATTTTCTGTATGGTTTATTTATAAGTGATAGGGAAAACCCGAGTACACGGGTTTTCGAGGTTTGTTGTAAGCTTTGTGCCCTTTGGATTGAACTTTTAGTGAACCCAATCTCCAAATTTCTGGCAGATTATCAACCTTGTTAAGTTATGGAGTACCTATTATTTAGTGTTATTTACTTCTCATGTTGGATAGAAATTTTCGCCTTTGTAGATTGTGATATAGTTCTATAGCTAGGAGAGGAGAACTCGGGTATTGGATCTTATGAAGGTGGAGACAATAGTCAGTGGGGTGCTTGGTTGAGTCGACTATACGGTGAAGAGGGCCAGACATATATACACAGAAGTGGTTGGTTGGTTTTGTGAATGATTGGGAGTGAATTGCATCGTATATTACGTATTTAGAGTGTTCGATTCTGTGAAGAATTCGGGTCAAGTCTCCTACTTTTTTTGTCAATTGACAGAGGTAAAACTATGGAAGATGACGGAATACCTATGGAAAACCAAAAATCAACCAAAGAACTGGGATCGGAAGGTCAGAAGCATCTAAAAGACACGGTGGATGCGGCATTTCAGATTCTCTCTGCAATGAATGATGAGCTTTGCAACCCAGCCTTGTGGTCAACTACTGCATCTGCTATTCCTGATAATGGTTCTGCTAGTGGTATAATGGCCAACGGGCACGCTGAGGGTCTGAATGGCGATATTTCTTCGGATCCCTCACATGACATGGGCGGTAGTGCTCTAGATGAAGCACGCCTCCGTTATAAGTCTTCTGTGGCCTCTCTCCGCGCTGTTCTTAATTCTATCCCTGATTCACAGCTGGTAATTTACTCCCAACTTTTGTTGCCTATTATCTAGTAGTCTGATTTTCGGCGTTGGACTTACTTTTTGCATCTACTGGTGAACACTGGGTTTCTTAGTTACCTGCTTGCTGAGATTAGCAATTCTTTGTCATTGTATTTTGTGCCAGTGTGGAAGGGTTGCTACGATTTTTGTGAAGTTTGTGTTGCTGAACTGTCACAACGACTAGTGATTGAGAAATGTAGATATAGCGTTCTCCAGACTATAGTTAGAGAAGTGAAGCCAACTCTTTAAGCAATCCTTCAGTTTTGATATTTGTTATTACACTGCAACATGACTATTAAGCCATTTTTTAGGAGAGATCTGTAAAGTATAATGTATTGCTGTATTGGTGTTTCATATGCCATGGATTAGAACACAAATTCGAGGATAGCTGGTAATATTTTGTGAAGTAAAATATCTGCGTGTTGATTGAATGTGTTTGAATTTTGAAAGCATGTTATGCAACTTCGTTTTCTTGTTCAGGTAGCAATGGACAGTTCACCATCACAGTTCGATGAAGATGAGATTATGAAGTTAGAGGAGCAAACATCTAATATGAGGATGGTAATGATGAAGTTTAATTACAGCTGTTGAATGTATTTTTTTATCACTTAATCACGTGTTTGATTAGAAAGAATTTTATCCTCAATGTTTGCTAGATACCGGAGGTCGTTTCACTATGTTGCTTAAGTAATCCTTTACAGAAATTTAGAGAACAATGACAGCTATATAAGAAACATTTGCTTAAGCTGTTACTCGCTTCTTTTCTTCAATTATCTGAACCTTTAGTTATCTGGTATCAATGCTAAAAATTATCACTTTGTGCGAGTACTTCTCACCATCTGTACTGTGGGGGGAGGGAGGGATGCTTTGCTGGAAAGTACTAATAGTTTAGTGAGCGAAGGAAGAATGTATTTTGATTTGATGCTCTCTGAATGTAGGAACTTGCAGAGAAAAATAAGCATCTGAAGCATCTCATAGATCAGCTGCGAAATCTGATTACAGATGTATCAACTTGGCAGAGCCCTCGTTCTGCGGTGAGCTGAGCTTGTCTTGGAGCTCTACAATGAATGAAAGAATCAGCTTCTGGCGATGAGTTTGCTGAAGGTTAGTTTTTTCTTCTTGTTCTTTTCCGAGAGCCTGAGGGTTTTTTCCTCTGTCTCCAGTGTTTGACTGGATGGGTATTTTCAAGCATTCTCGATACAAAGATGGACAATCCTGATAAGCTTCTGGACATTGGCCATATGCTATGCACCATTCTATGTTAGTGCCAAAAATCAGATTTAGGTTACATAGCAAATATTAGTAAGATAAAACTGAAGGCAGTCGGATTGCATAAGGGATCATGTAATTAAAATTAGCGAGTGTTTAATTGTTGCGCCTTGTGTTAGTGGCCTTTAAAAGAAATATCTTCTAACAGGTTTGTTTTAGTGTATAAATGCTCTGTCGAAATCAGCTGGTTTTGAAGCCACATATATAGATATGATTAGTCGTCACTTGTCAGGTTTACTTAACTAAGGTGTTTACTTTGTCGGTCTGTTGATGAATTGTGGTCAAGCATCCTTGTGGTCACTGATGGTGGTTTTTCTTGTTGCCGATCAACCCTGATCTCAGTGCTCTACCTCCTTAGAATTTGTCTACATAATCAGTCAGATACAGGGCGGAAAAGCGCCCCCAACCCCGCAGCTCACCCACAGCCGTTATTTACACTTCTTCTTTTGCCCACTTCCCTGACAGCACCCTGGAAAATGCTCTTCAGCCCCTTCTTCCGCTGGCCCTGTCATCCACACAACCAGCCTCTGATGGACTGGAAAGTTGGAATTGATACGGCTGCATTTTTTGTTAGAGTCCACAATATTGGATATTAGAGGAGATTTGAACTTGAGGGGGGAGGGGGTGGGGGGCATGTTGATGTCAACTAAAGGCGAGGGCGGGGGGCGAGATAGCAGGATCAGTAACCAGGGTCCAGTACTCCATAGGTTTGATTATCCTTGGGATTACATCTGGTTTCAGTTTTAGTTTTACCGACATTATGCTTTAGTATGCTTACACCATCTTCGCTGCATTACAACATCCACTGGTACATAATCATTACCTTTTTAATAACATCAATTCCGCCCAGCTGGTAGGAATAAGTGAATAACAGCCAAGGAGAATTCACAATAGAAAGGCATAGACAAGGAAATATTCCTATCAATGGTTTAGAACTAGAAGAAATTCTGATTTGGAGAATATATTCATGGTGGAGAAATACTGAATATTGACAACTTGGCAAGTCTGTTCCTTTTGACTCGTGTAAATCTTCTGTCTCAATTCGTGTCTCGTCTAGTCTGTGTCATTTTACTAAGAAGTAAGAACCTATCAACTCAACTATAAAATGACCTTCCAAGTAGTTTGAACAATCGTTTTAAAATATTTGTGGAGTGCGACACTAAATGAGACATGAAGTGGGACGGACGAAGTTGCAGACTTAAAGAAATGAAAGATAAAAGTAGCATTATGCCGATCTTGCTTTGGCTTTATATTCCAATCAATTTGGAGATTGTCTAATCTTAAGATAAGTACATTGTGATAACTTAAAGAGTTATGATGCATCCCTTTTTTTTTTTTGTGATCATGTTATTCATGCTGTGTAATATCTTATTCCACAGTGCTTAAAGATATCATTCTTTTTCCACATGCACCCCAAAATGACCTGAAAAACAATCTCTGCTCCATTATCAATGCTATGAATATGATCTTCGTTTTTTGGTTGGATTGCAGAGTTCTTGTCAGCTTATTAGTTGACTTGTATCAAAGTCCTCAACCCTTTCTGGCTTTCACCACCAACTCCTCTTCACGGGCTCCACAGTCCCACACCTTTCTTTGGATTGCTAACTTCTTCTCTTTTGTTTTAGTGTTAAGATTATTTTTCAACTGTGCTAGAGCCTAGAGGTGTTAAAAGCTAAAACTCCTCTTTAATATAACGCGTTTTTCCCACCATGCACGAAGCTAAGCCTTGATTATCTTTGGCCGAAATGCCATGGATGTTTGAATAGTCGAATTTACTAGACTCTTAATTGATATTCTGTTGTTTACTTGTATCTATGGAGTCGGGTCATTGGTGGAGTGCCCGAAGTTTATTATGAAGGTCATGATGTTGTAAGTGCGAGTTCAAGAGGTAGTACTACCACGTTAGAGTCTAATGATCCGAATATTGGTGGTTTATCTCTTTGTTGAGGCCTCTTCTTCTCCGTATACGACGTCTAGTTTCATGTAAATCGTTATTATAGAACGGTAACATAGTACATATGTGAAGGTACTTGTTTTACCGATATTTCAGTGTCATTATACGGATGAGTCCGTCCTATGAAATGCGGTCCATTGTGTAGTTGTACTTGACTAATTGCTTGCTTATGGTATACTCTAAAATTTGATTACTTAGCATGTGCGTTATTCAAGTAACGTCATTGTTACGTGCAGCCACGGAAGACGTGGGAAATGAGGAGCTGAGGTTTTTGGTCCATCGACCGTGTATTGTCGTATTTGTAGGGAGCGAGACGGATACATAAACATAAGTAGGCCACAAATATGGCAACATTTGTTATCCACTGGTACTTCTAGTATTCTTCTTTGTCAATGTGTATCTATTGGTTTATCTAATTTCGGCGTAATTATTCTAAGTTGTTGATTTTGTTTCGATGTTTATGTTATGGTTTCGGGATTGTGACGAGCATGATGATCCTTCCTAGTGTTCTTACAATAGAGGTGTGAGCGCCATTAATTAAAACATTTAAAAAATGTTTTTTTAAGCAGTTGTCACCCCCATTCATGTGAGAATGGATCACAATGTTGAGACCATAATTTACCAATTTGTTAACATAATTTCTCTTATCTTTTGTAATTGAATTTAGTAGAAGTGATGTGAATCAAACTGGCTTTTCTAAATCGATTAGTTGCGATAAATCTCGTCCAGTTTTTCAACCGATTTGAATGAATGTATTGGAAATCCTCTCTTTATTACAGCTCTTAACGTGTTGTTTTTAGTATGTCGCGTATTCAAACTAGATGTAAAACGTAACAAAACAAATGGAGTAATCAACTAATTATGGACGTTGATGACATTGGTGAAGAAATTTATTTGTATGGGATTGTCTCGAATTTAAATCTTCACGTTGCTTATTTTAGCTATATTCCGATTTTGTTGAAGAACAACCACTACACCAAATTGAGCAACTTTTTTTTTTTTTTTTGACAACGTCTAAATAAAAATTGAGCAATATGACTAAGCTATTTAAACATTCTAGATTTCACAAGATGAATAAGCTAATTAGGTGTAACGCAAAAAATGCAATGAAAAGATTAGTAGCTATAAATTATAATTGGATCTTAATAAGTCTATAAAAAATAGGGTGGATCATGAGATAATGTAGGTGGGGGAAGTAGGGATAGATTAGGGAGTATGCGTGCGCGTTTGGGCTCCTCTCATTTTCAAATCCGTAGTTTGATTACCAAATTTATATCCGTTGAGTATGGTTGTTTGTCTGCTTCGCCACCTCAACTAATTTATTTTGCTGATTTATATACACCCCGTAATGTTCCTTTGTGATTTGTTTTAATTGAAGATATCTACACCTATGCAAAATACCTTGTTAAATTGTTACATTTCATTTTAATATTGTGAGAGTAATTTAAACGGAATATAAAGAATCTGAAATAACAACGAGAGTATAGAATCTAAGTTGTTATTATCTTACCAACTTTTTCAAATCTTGTACTTCGATTATCGAGCTTAATGCGTACTTTTTATATAACTAGCTAGATGGTATTAAAAAGGAATCAAGCTTGAATTTGAGAGGATTTTGTTATGATACTTATGACCAGAACTTTGAGTTTGCCTGAAAAATAACTTAACTAGAATTTTCATACGAAGAACAGTCCAACATAAGCACCAAAAGAAACATATCGACTCAACGTGGATGATTAACCCACTTACCAACTTTCACCTAAGCATTCAACGTCAAATCTAAAAAATTTCACAAATACTACATTTCAAATATTGATATTTATATTCGAAAAAAAAAATCTATGTCAAATCGTAAAACTGACAATCATCGTCGATTTATCGAAAGTGAAACTTTGCTTAAATTTATAGAAAAGAGAAGAAAAAAAAAGTTGGCAGCCTTCTTTTTACTTTGCTCAATAGTTACCCACCCCAAAGGTTAAAATATTTTGACCAATAAGCACATTTGTCTATTTTACCCCCCCAAAGGTTAAAATATGATTCTCTGTCACAACCTTGTCATCATCATCACTTGTTTGTATCTTTCTATTTCATCTTCATTAACTCATCATCTTCTTTTCTTTCTCTATACGAAATCCCTAAAATTCAGCTCATCAAACTCCTTGTTAATGAACCTCATTTTTGCAGCATAAAGAAGCTTCTTCCATACAAAACACACACCCACACAGTATCCCATATCATATCATATGCTCCACTTTGATCAAACTATATACTAATTTCACTTTATATAGTTTTTGGAGTTATGAAATGAAATTAAAAACTTTATACACTAATTAGTTGGGGCTACTACATCTGCTCTGCCTTTTCCCACAACCACCCCTTTTCCTAAACAAAAAAAAAAAAAAAAAAAAAAAGTCGTCTTTTCTTCTGATCGAAAAGAAGAAGAACCCAACTTTTCATTCATCACTCAGATCATATCATCTTTTTTCACAGATCCTTCCGTAAAAAGTTTCTCTCATATGGGTAACTTTTTCTTACCACTACTACTACCTCAAATTTAATGCTTATTATAATAATCTAATGTTTTGTTATAATATATATTTGTGGGTTTAATTTCAGGGGAGATGGATTCAGGGAACAGTGCAAGTCTACAATCGTCGAGCACCGGCGGCGGTGGTGGCGGTGGTGGTGGAGTAGATGAGCAAGAGTTTGAGTCGTCGTCACGTGGCGGTGGCGGAGGTGAAACTATGTCAGGTTTGTTTAACCAAGGTTGTTCTTCTTCCATGGCGGCTAGCTTCAACAACACGCTGTCATTTCAACTTTCCTCCTTTGCAACTCATCCTCAAGTATCAAACTTCAACCATTTTGATACACCTACTACTTTCTTATTACAATCTTCTTCTCTTACTAGTAGTAATAACTTTATATTAAACCAAAATATTAATTATACTAGTGATCTTAATCATAGTAATCATGATAATAATAATAGTAATAATTATTTGGGTATGGTATGGCCAAATAAATATACTCCTACTACTACTAGTTCAATGAATAACAATCTTCACCAACTACGGCCGCCACCGCTTCCTATACCGGTGTCGGCCGAGAGTTCTCCCCGGTCGCTTGATCATCAAGGAAGCGGTGGCGGTGGTGGAGGAGGAGGTGGTGGAGGCGGCCGTAATCCGAAGAAACGGTCGAGGGCATCAAGGAGGGCGCCAACAACTGTACTAACTACTGACACTAGCAATTTCAGGCAAATGGTTCAAGAATTCACTGGCATACCAGCTCCACCGTTTGCGGCCGCCTCGGCCGCTTTTTCGGGTAGGACTCGGCTTGATCTCTTCGGGGGCTTGGGTATCCAACTTCCTAGAGTTCATTAGGAGTGCAATCACCCCCTCCTTATCTTTTAAGGCCATTTCCTCAAAAACCAAATCCTAGTACTACATACTACTACTACTAATAATAATAATTATTCATCAGTGTTCAACATTCAATCCCTTCTCCAACGGCCGCCAGCTTCAGCGGCCTTGGAGAAATTCCGGGTCTCGGATTTTCAACCGGGTGACCCTGGTACAAGTCTCGGGCCTAAAGTGAACGAGTTGACTACTACTACCACTACCACAGCTACGACTACTGCCACGACTACGATGGGTAGTGGTAGTAACGTGATGATGATGTCTATCCTTGATAATGAGCGTGTCCCGGTTCATGGAGGTGTTACTAGGGGTGAAGGTAACTACAACGTCGACGCTGGTGCAAATGCAGCCACGGTTGATACTGGCGGCGGTGGCGGCGCGCCTCATGGAGGTGTTACTAGAGGTGAAGGTATGGTGGATTCATGGATTTGTTCATCATCATCTGATTAGTTAATCAGCCATTTTCATCATAATATTCGTTAATTTGATTATAATGTTGTTTATTAGCAATATATTGTAGGATGAGAAGTGTCAAATTTAATAGCCATATAGGTTATGATTTATGCCCTACAAAATTGAGGTGCTAGAACTTTGTTTTAGTGTATGTATGTAGTTGTATAATTATGGGCGGGGGAGTGGTATTTTTTAACCATTGAGACTTGGTAGTCTCATACTCCCGTTACTATCATCATTGGCTTGTCTATATATATGTATATATCTTATGGGAAAATATACTTCTTGTTGTCATACATAATGTAGGAATTTTCATTGACATTTGTTCTGATACGGGTACATGTTACATTGTTTCATTGTACATTCGTACCATTGATGAAATCGATCACCTCTTCTTGTAAACTCATTTGCATACTATTGTGATATACTCCCTCCGTCCCCCTTTAAACACTCCGCTCCCTTTATCATTGTTCATCAGAGAGAAGCTGGATGTATATATTCAAATTCTAAGCAATGATGATCATTGATCAACTAAAATGAGTGGCACTTTCAAAAAAGATAGGCTGGAAAATATCTTGTTTAATCTACTTTGTCAAATCCTGGGAAAATGTAACATTACTTTGTAACGTATTTTAATTACGTGCTAAGATCAAGCTAAGGTTGGCCAAATTATTAGAAAATTAACATGTGTAAGGATTGTCGTGTGCTCATATCCCCAACCCCGCAAGTCCGCAACATTAACTGCATTTTAACTGGTATTTACTGTACTAATAAAATAAAGCATTGTCAAAAAAATAAATTAAATCTGTGCATTTTCAAATTAATAAAAAGAATGCAACCTGGCCAACATGGAAAGAGCCACTTTGTGCCTTCTCTTTCACAATTCACAAATCTTGCACCCTTTATTTCTAATCACAATCTCTTTGCAATTATTATGATTTTAGTGAAGTTCCGTCCCATAAATCACTTACAATTAGAAAGCCTTGCATTCTCCAGCGAAAAGGCCAGGTATGTGTGAGCGGTTGTCCCACATCAATTGAAGTGGGGGGGGGGACATATTTATAAGATAGTGAAGTACTCCTCTTATTGAACTGTGATCAATTGGTTGGTTTTAGATTGGTACGTGAAGGGATTAATACTCATGGTCATGAGCCGGTACTCCTCCTCCTTGAGGGCTCTCCGGGTCTCCCCAACCATATACGCACTACAAGAAATCAGGTGATTTGCGACCAAATTATTTAGTCGCTAAACGCTTTTTGGTTGCAAATTTGGTCGCAAAATCGGTTTTGCGACCAATTAGCGACTAAATAAAATTTGGTCGCAAAAGGGCCAGTCGCTAATTCAATTGGTCGCGTGGTTGGTCGCTAATTTGCGTCCAAAACCTAATTTGGTCGCTAATTTGCGTCCAAAACCTAATTTGGTCGCAGATTTGCATCCAATCTCAATGGTTGCAGATCAGCGTCCAAAACGTAATTTAGATGCTAAAAGCGACCAATTTGGTCGCTAATCCG
>JBBYHQ010338018.1:0-13302 GCA_038382645.1 Spergularia azorica
AGTTTTGAAATGGGGTGTTTAAAGAGAGACACCCCGAAAAGGAAAGTGGGGTGTTTAAAGGGGGACGGAGGGAGTATCAGATATGGATGGTGGGGAACAAGTGCCAAAAGAAAAGTGAACTGACGCTCCCTTCCTTTGTGGTCAAAAGAGTTATTGAGGAAGTAAGGACCAGGCTTAGATGTACTGTAAGGAAGATAAATAACAAGGATCTCAGATGGCTGAGTAAGAGGGAGATCATTTAGACTTGCAATTTTCACTTAATGTTGCGGTCTTTTTTGGTTTTGAGTCATTGTGTAATGGCCTGACTTGTACTTCTATTTAGGGAAATTCCCCGGTGTTCCTTGTACTCATTATTTCTTTTATTCAATTACCTTATTAGCAATTTTAACATTGTAAAAATTCAACATATCAAGTACAAAACAATAAAAAAAATCCACTCAAGACATTCTTTAAAAAATATAGATCACAATATTTGGTTCGTGATTTATAATATTATGCGGAAAAAAAAAAAAGATTTTAAGTTTTATATACTCAACTCAATTCTCCAAACAAATCAAAATCTGTCCCGTGATTTCAATAAAATTTTGAATAGGTCTTTAGTTATTAGCATTAGAAAGTGTGGTTACTTGGAAAACCTTTTATTAAATAATTATATTAACTATTATGATAGTGTCTTTTGGCTATTGGTTTGTAAATTAGTTCCGATCGGTTGTTGTATGTAGTTTGATATATTGTATTTTAATTAGTATATATTATGAATTATGATCGTCTTGATTATGAGCCAATAATACCAGTGTTGGTTAATTATGTACATTTTGGATATTGAAATTAACGAGTATATACTTTAAATCTTTTTGGTATTACGTTGTAAATATCTTAAGAATCTCATAATATTTCGATTATTACAAATTCATCCAATAAAAATCTTAATCATGTAGTTAAAATGATTTGACAAGTCTATTTAAATAGAATCTAATCAAAATTAAACAAAAATCCGCTTAATATGATATTGAAACAACGCCACCAACAAAACAAGCACGCCTTATTTCCGGATGAATTTTGGTCGGGGTTAGCTCAGGGTGAACTCCCAATTTCATAAATTTTTATCAAGGAAATCATTTTTCATTTTTAAATAGGTAATTTGTTTAAAATGAAGTAAAAATTGGACTCGTGATTTAACAGGCACAAAAGCTAGTTGATATATTAAGTGTTGTGATTCTACAAGTAAACACCTTGACAACATTACACATCGCAGTTGAACAACTAGTAAAATTAAAAATGCTGAATCTACAATAAAATGTGGTATTTACCAAAGCGACTAGTGTTGTAACACTACGGATTATGGAATCGGTTTGTCCCACATTGGGAAAGTAGGGCTCATATGATGAGTTTATAATGAATTCCTACCATCATACTACCAACAAGGCCTTCACCTTTTAGATCCCGGAGATGAAATATGGGCCTAAGGGGTGACTTTCCATCTTATTGGGTTGTGTTGCGACGGACGGTGCTTCGAGCTGTTACACATGGTATTAGAGCAACCATGCGACCGCGTGCTGGGTGTTGGGGTGAGGCCAGACCAGCCGTCTAGCGGGGAAATCTTTGGCCTGTGAGTATTGGTATGGATTGGTTGAGGCGCAACAGGAACATTGTGTTCTTTAAATGGGGGAGTTTATAACACTGCGGATTATGGAAAGTGGTTTATAAGATTGGTTTGTCCCTCATGGCGAACTAAGGTTCATATGATCCATTTATAATGGATTCCGATCATCATACTACCAACAAGGCTTCACCTTTTAAAGCGTACGAGAGCATATTCGGGTCTAAGAGGTGACTTCCCATCTTATTGGGTTGTGTTGCGACATATGATAGTTCGGGTTATTACGATTTTGATAAAACTATTTGCCAAAATGGCTATATCCTAAAACTATTTACCAAAATGACAATTATTAATGCTCCATAAGTTTAAAAAGGAAAAAATAATAATAACCAAAAATAATTAAATCCCCCCTCCCAACCACCACACTCATCACCTAGTCCACAATAGCACAACCTTAGCCCACCGCAGCCCATCCCC
The DNA here is from genome assembly GCA_038382645.1 of Spergularia azorica. Lineage (NCBI taxonomy): Eukaryota > Viridiplantae > Streptophyta > Magnoliopsida > Caryophyllales > Caryophyllaceae > Spergularia > Spergularia azorica. Next base: position 2,078 of record JBBYHQ010338018.1, read on the forward strand.
ACCATGACCGAGTCAATCCAAACGTCACCGGCCAGACACCACCTCCCCCTCCCCTGTGATGGTTTTATTCCCTCCCCTTTGTTCATTTCGATCCCCTCTATCTCTCTCTCTCTCCTTCATTCTCACCCTTTTTCCACCCATTCCTTCATCCCTCTCCTCCATAGCACCCACCTCCTCTTTTTGAATGACCAACAATAGTAGTGAGGTGCAGTTGTTGCGGTGCGGTGTTGTGGGAGAATATGATTTGCCGGCGCCGGTCAGTGTAGCATATTCGGTGTCGGAGGAGGGGCTGTTGGGGTTGGGGACGACGCAGGGATAAAAGGGGTTGGTTTGGGTGGATTTCCAATTTTCTATCCATTTAGTTATGCTTATTTTATTTTATTTTATCTTTTAATAAATGAAAATGGTCATTTTTTCTTAAAAGTGGTCATTTTGGTAAAATGTTCCACGATATGGTTATTTTGGTAAATAGTTTTGCCAAAATAATCATTTTGAGAAATAACCCCAATAAAATAGGTATAGCCGTGCAATTTTGCACATATAACCAACTAACTAGATTTTGACTCCGCGGATTCACGGGCATTTTAAATCATATGTAGAGTTATTGTACTAACATGTTCGCTATATCGAAAATGAAAATAAAGTTGTGAATCACAATATCGAAAATTAACATGACCAAGATGATCATATCTTGAACAAAAATAAAAAAGTTGATGTAGAGTATAAGTATTTGCAATAACAATATCGATTCGCAATTTGGCGTCATATTTTGATAGTAATACCCAAAAAGTCTTACTATTAAGTATACATAAAAATAGGCACTAAATATATATCTTCCCCTACGTAAAATTCTCTTTTTGATGAATTTACTGTATAGGAAATTATAGTTTTCTCACCAAAATCAAACAAAAGTTTTGCCTATATATACTAATTTGAATTAAGTTGTAACCGACACAATAGGCAAATGAAGAGCCAAGAGACACTTAATATCCTTATTCGGTCCCAGATACACAGTCACAGATGGCTATAATTGGATGAGAGGGGAACATGCTAAGGTTGGATGGGGAAAATTTATATGGAGCAGGCACATAATCCCTAAAACTACTTTTATAAGTTGGTTGGCTATGCAAGGTAGGTTGCAGCTTAAGGATAAGCCGTATATGTTAGGGATAACCAAAGATGATACATGCATTCTTTGTCAGAATGCAAGTGAGACACACAGTCACTTGTTCTTTCAATGTCCTTACTCGAGTAAGTGTCTGGAGCTGATTAATCTAGCTTGTAATGTGAACATTCCAGAAATTGATGCTATGGCATGGTGTTTAAGGAAAATAATGGTAAGTAAGTTGCTGAAACAAGCTATTTGATTAGTTTTTTGCAGCCTTCAATACTACATCTGGATGGCGAGGAATAAATGTAGGATAGATCAAGTTGTAATACTTCCTAACAAGATTTGTAATATGATAATGAAGGAGGTAAAATAGAGCATTAGAGCTGTTGTAATCAATTGTAGCTTGAAGGATCGAGTTTTACTCGAATCCAAAAACTTGATGTAAGGTCCTTTGTATCTGGTTGACCCACAACCAGACTTTGAGTTTATGCTTAATAAATTTACATTTCCCCCCAAAAAAAAATATCCTTATTAAGATGAATAATGATGAACTTATGGAAGTTTAACAAGTTGAAATGATTCATAACGTCTAGATGGGCAGTCCAAAAGATAAATATTTTCATATTGATAACGTTGTTGTGAAAGCATATCACAGTGACTTTTCCATGCTGACAACCCCCTGAAACTTCTAAGAGAACGCGACGTAGGACGTTAATGTTAGCATATTAGAAGTTATGTATAGATATGGCAGCACGGAAAATGCCTTCTAACTTCATAACCGCCACTTTCGACGTCGCCATTAAAACGAAGGAGTAGAATAGTTACGAACGGAAGTGAAAAGAGAAGAGACTTCTGGTTTTTTTCGTGACGCACCCGCACGAAGAGTCATTACCGTTAAGATAAGGTTTTTTTGGGCCCACACAGATATTAAAGCCTACGTGACATGGAAGAGAGAGAAAAGACGCATGGTCGGCCGACAACTCACATATGACATGGCTTTTTTTTTTAAGAACCTCTCCATGAGCTGCCACATGTGCGTTAAAGCTAGACTATTAAAGGTATAGTATAGATCGATAGATTTATTTTGTATATACGGTTTTTCTAACGTGAATGGGCACATGCTAGGAGTCTATTTGTTTCCCTAATTAAGTGATTGACTTGTTAGTTGGTATATGGAAGAATGCTGCCAAATGTAACATATCAGGACCTAGGAATCCACAGGTGACATGTACTATCCCTGGAAGTTCGGTACCGATGACTTCAGATACTGATCAAGACATTATGGCGATGTTTGAGTTGTATGAACATGTTGAGGGGATCAACTTATACATGGAGGAATTAGATAGTCCTACTGCCATTTTGAAGTCAGCAAAAGAGCTTTGTGATGTTCAAAAAGAAAAAAGTATTGATTTGCATTATGATGCTGATGTCGAGGATGCTTATGGTAGAAATAAAAAGGATGATAGTGATGATGTGTTTGAGAATAATTCTAAAGTATTAGATAGAACTGTCTCTCGATATTGCAATGTCACTGATGTCCCTAATGTGAAGAATAAACTTACATTTAAGATTGACGGAACTATGCGAAGTAAGCCTTCGGCTGAGATAGCTGATCTTGATATTATTGGTGGGTATGTATCTGTGTCAAGTGATGATAATTGGGATCCAGAGTATGAAGACGACATTGAGTCAAGTAGTTCGGAAGGTCCATGGTATGCCTCGGATGAGTTGGTAATGAATGATTCCGATGGTGCTGGTGAATCTGATCGTGATGTATGGGAAGAAGAGGTTTGTTATGCATCCGATCCGAGGAAGAAGATACTTATCCAGTGTACTTGAAAAATGGGAAGTGGTACTCTCATCAGATTGATGGCAAGATTAAGTTGGAGGTTGGCCATCTTTTTGAAAACAAGAAAAAGTTTTTAGATGTGTTACAGTCATATGCCATACAAGAAGGATTTGCACTAGACAAGAAAAGGAGTCTTAAGAAGAAGTTTTGGGCTACTTGCAAAGACTTGTCTCCTGACTTTCTTCCCATAGACGGTTGTTCCAATGACAACCCACAAGCACAAAGGCGCGAGAACAGGTCTCAAAGAATGTTACGTGAGCCATGTCCTTGGAGAATCTATGCTTCATTGCTACCAGATGATATAACATACCAAATTAAGAGGTTGACAGATACTCATAAATGCATAAGATTGGACAAGAATCCTACCGGAAGGCTATTGGGTGGCTGATATGTTAGCTGCTGACTTCAAAGCCGCTCCTTCCATGGATGTCAGGGCCATGAAGGAATTAATGAATGTTAGGTTTGGTGTCAGAATAGGGAAAAGAAAATTGTATAGAGCAAGGGGAATTCTAAAAGAATCAATTAAAGGGTCTCACAAAGATTCATATAGAAGGCTGCCTACTTATATTAAGTTGATTATGGAGAGGGCTCCGAATCGGTAACTGGGATATCATGGACCCAAATAGAGAACCCTCAAATTAACCCGCTATTCAAGAAGATCTTCATATCTTTTGAAGCAATGCAACAAGGTTTTGTTAACAAATGTAGGCCTTTTATTGAGGTTGATGGAGCCCATTTGAAAGGAAAATACGGTGGAACAATAGTAGTAGCATGTGCTTTGGATGGAGATAATGGGATTTTTCCACTTGCTTATGCTGTGGTAGATAAGGAAACCAGAGAAACATGGGAGTTCTTCTTTTACCACCTAAGAAGGATGGCGCTGGAAGAAGAAAGGAAGAGATGGATAATTTGTAGTGACAGACATAAGGTATACTTTATTTACTAATTTTTTTTATCCTACATTAACGTGTATCTTTTCTTTAATTGTCATTGTTATTTTGCTAGGGAGTTGAACCAGCGTTAACTTCCATACTACCGGAAACAAGCTGGAGGATATGTGCCAGGCACTTGTATGCAAATTTTAAGAAGGACTAGCCTGGAGATTTGTTGAAGAATTTCTTTTGGACAGCTGCTAAAGCACATAATCAGTTTGTATTTAACAAGGCAATGCAGGAAATTAAGAAGAACAGTATACCTGCATACAACTATTGAATGGATGTTCCTTTGGAGTTATGGGGAAGACACAGATTTGATAAGTTTGTGAAGGTTGGTGAAGTGACTAACAATTTTTTGGAGTTATTTAATGGTAAAATAAGGGAATTAAGAACCTTGCCGATACTGTCAATGCTTGAAGGTTTGTGGAGAAGGTGCATGAATAAGATGTGTAAGAAGAGAAATGCTCTCGGAAAATGGGATTCGTCGATATGCCCCAAGGTTAAGAAATTGTGTCATTGGGCTTGGGATGATGGGTACCACTGCTTTCCTACTCTAGCGGGGGAAGGGGTGTATGAAGTGAAAGACGGTACTCATTACTATAATGTGAATCTTCGAGAATGGACATGTGATTGTGAAAGTTGGCAATAGGAATTCCATGTAAACATACGGCATCTGCTGTGAGGTACATGAGGGGAAGCCTGGAGCTATTCGTGCATTCTTACTATTCTGCTAACAAGTACGCTCAAGTTTATCGGGGTGTGATCCCTCCTATTCCCGATCACACCAAATGGCTTGAAGACCAGGAGCCATTATTAGACCCTCCTAAAGTGACAAGGCAGACAGGTAGACCAAAGACTCAAAGACACAGAGAGAAAGGAGAGCCGGCTAAAATGAAACGGAGCACTGTACTTAAATGCTCAACTTGTGGGGTTCTTGGCCATAACAAAAGAGGTTGTCAAGGGGGTGAGACGAAAACTAGTAGGAAGGTTGCGGGAAAACGCAAACAAAATGGAGGGTCAAAGAAGAAACAAAGAGCTGGTGATGCTTCTTGCGTTGGTTCCACAATTGTTGCTCAGTCATCTCAAAACCAATTAGGCCAATCAGAATGGCCAGCTGAATATATGTGATCTTTCATGTGTTTTAGTATGTGAACTAGTGTTGTTGAAATCGAATATGGTATGCAATTTTTTGTGAGTAAAACATCAAGCGCGTACGCGAGACCATTTTTTGTTAGCTAAATTTTGTCTACTGTGCGAGAACATTTTTTGTGCACAAATCAATCTCTTTGTTGTTAGTTCTATTTCCTACCGGTGAATTTTAGTGTTTAATATGTTGTATGTGAGTTCATCTTTGTTGCTCATATAACATGGAATTGGCATTTTGTTCAATTTTCTGTACAAGTCAAATGTTGGAGTTGGCTGATATCACTGTTTTAGCAAACAAGTTTGTCAAGTCAGCCATAGTTAATGGAAAATGTAACACCATCAAATTCGGTAAGCGAAAGTGAAACCTAAAATAAATCTCGGGTACCCAAAGTGGAACTAAGTCAATTGATAGGTACCCAAAATGGAATTATATAAACGGGGTCAAGCTCCCATGGAGTTGTGGGAGCAACTCCACAGGGTGCGTGGTCCAGATTGATCCACGTCACCCTCCTACTCCAACCCAAAAGCAATCAATCGACCACACCATCTTCCGTTGTGCTCCCGGAAACAACCCAACATCGACCAGCAACCACCTTGCGGCACCGCCGGCGAAACAAAAAGACACCCTATGGAGGGCGGGGTGTTTGAAAGAGCGTGGTCAACCCCTTTGGGGTGTGGTGTTCTAAAATGGCCGGAAAAAGGGTTTAGGGGCCCAAACCCGGCGCCGGAAAGTGGGACCCTAAACCCTTTTTGCTGGATGCGTTAATCGGGCACAACGGGTTGTGGAGTGGTGGTTATGGTGGGTGAGTAAGTAGGTGGTGTTATATGGGGATGGTATCATGGTTGATAAGGAAGGTAGCTATGGGGAGGGGGTAGCAGAATCAAACGAGAGGATCAGAAAGAACGAGGGAGGTGAGAGAAAATGAAAGGTTTTTTTTTCTAATAAAAGTGAAATGGCTTTTTTTTTAGCCATTGATATGGAATGAAGGGCTGAGATTTACTCAACTCCATCCCATGAAGTTATTTGGTAACTTCATGGGATCTAAATCCATAAATGTGGGGTACCCAAACTGGAATTATGCAAAACATTGGATGCCCGAAATGAGAATTTTCCTATATATATGTTCGCGCCAAGTTCCTACCTTTGTTGTGATCAACCCAGATAACAAAATCTTAAAACTCCTCCGTCACTATCTTCCTCAACTCTGAGATGAGCGCCCCCCAAAGCGGTACTCACCGCCGCACCAACTAGAGCAACTCCCATCACCGCTTTACAACCGCCCATCCACCCTCAATCCCTTTTCCCACCACCACTAGAAACGCCCTAACTACCCTAAAACACTTCATTTGCAACGGCCACCGTCCCATACTGCCGATACTCAGCACGCAGCAAAGGGACGAACTTGGAGCAATTTGTGCATCATTTGGTCTGTTTTCCGACATTGTCGAAGTTTGGTAACTTTTTTCTCCTTTCTACCTTCAATTCCATTCGAATTTTTAATAGAATCTTATGTTTTTTGAAAACTCGTTTTTTGGTTTGAGATTGGGGTTTATTTTTTGTTGGTTCTGGTAGTCGGATGATATTAAAGTTGTGGATTGGCTTATTGTTGCACTTTTACGTTGCTTGATTGCTCAGTTCATTGTATGTTATTAGTGCGCGGTGGAATGTGTTTTCTGCTGGGAATCATATGTTGTTACACTTGTGAGGATTCCTGAGACTTAGGTTGCATTGTAAAGATTGTTAGCTTTGCGTAATTGCGTAAATTTAGTTATTTTGTTTCGGATGGTTTGTGGATTCATTTTTTATATGCTATATGATGCAGACCCAAAGATGGAGACCCAAACATCATGACACATCTGACACCGATTTTTTATGAGTTTGTTTATTGACATTGAAAATACAAGTAAATAAGATTGGATATGAACTGAAAATGTTACTGGTGAAATAATTTGCAAAAGATAATATTGGAAACGTTTGTTGAAAGATTAATATTGATAAAAGGCATTGGAAGAAGGGGATACACACTCAAGAAGAAGATAGGGAGGGGAACTGGGAGTTGAAAGGGGGGCGAGTTTACTACTTAACAACATACCTGAAATTTATTAGAAATTTTGGAACTACATTAGGTAATACTCATATTAGAAAACTTAAGCCCTAATGAGATTGTAAATTAGTTTACAGAAGTTGATCTAAATCGCCATGAACTACAGAGACACCAAACACACCTAGACGAAAAACAGACCTAGACACTGCAAAGATCGACCCTTAAAGTAGGCTTAAACTTGATATATGGAAACACCACAAGATTCAGAGAAGTTTTGGACCACCAAAAATGCTCCCAGAAACACTTGCTACTTGCTACTGTTTAACATCCAATGAGCAAAAGTAAACTCTCAATGTGTTTTTTATTCGTGAAATCTAAGTTTTACAAGGCAAATGAGGCTATTAGTAGAGCTAACTAAGCTTACGCGTTACAATAATGTAAGAAAATTAATATAAGAAAACATAAAGAATTACAAAGTAAATAATACAATATCTAAATGCTTAGGTTGCTGCAGGCTGTCTGATATGGGCTACCTTTGCTGCTGCGTGCTAATCCCTTTTGATCTGTTTCTCTTCAACTTAGGGGCTGTTATCATGCTTTGGACAGTAGAGAAAGGACCGAGTATATAGGCTCATTGTAGGCTGCTACTTTCTCTCCTTGTTGCCACTACCTGCTTACATTCTTTAAATGTACCTTTGCATTTGGGGAGCTGCTTGCTTACTTCATTTTTCTGATATTTGCGTGAGACTTGGTCAGAGAAAGCTGGTAGTCATTAACTATCTAATTTGTTAAAACAAAACCTCAATTATGGGTTTTATTCTTCCATTTGTTTTCACCTACTTGCTTAGTATAAAAACTAAGTTGTGCTCGATTAATTGTTGTATGATCACTCCCATGCTCTCTTACGCAACTCTGAATCTTGCTGATAATTTAGGACTTAATTAGGCTTGAAACAACCTTGTTCCCTTGATAACATGATTTAAGGTCCTTAACAAGTCTCTCAGTTCAGTTGGTTGCTCTATTTCTCATATGGATAGGTTAAGACTGTTCCATAGACTATCTTGTGCTCTCAAATCTGCATTAAACTCTCTTTCTTCAGAAAGGTTTGTCCTTAGAAAATCATAGAAAATAGTTTACAAACTCTAAGTGACAGAGAATTCCTAAATTGGCAGTAGTGACTTGAATTTAGAACAACAACTTCACATGTACCATCGTCTTGAATTTAAAACTAAGTAATAATCTCATCAGTAATCGATATCATGTGCTTGAAACATGCAATGATTGAGCTTGTAAAACAAATCATTACCTCCACTATGATCAGAGACATGCTCTTCTCCTTCAAAGAGTACCTCTTTACTTTGCTCCCCTATTTCATTACACTTGATATGTGTGTTTTGCTCAAAGTTTTCAGTAGTTTCAGCAAATTAACTTCCATGACCAAGGTCTCTTTGGAATGTTCATTCTGTTTTGGCAACTATTTTGCATCCTCCAAACGACTCTCAAGCATATGGTATAGGCGGGCCTGTGCATTATCTCCACGCTTCAAGCCCAAAGGGCATTCGCTTCAGGGGCGTGTTAAGGTATTAAACCAATTATTGGCCTCAGCCATCAGTATAGACTTTGGTTGAGATGGTTCTCTAACATAATTGATGTAGAATCACTCCCATGCTCCCTTAACCAATTCTGAATCTTGCTAATCATCTAGGACTTAGTGAGGCTTCAAAACAACCTTGTTCCCTTGATGAAACGACATTTTATGCTCACCGAAATGACTATATGTCGCATAAAATGGAGCATAAATCCCTCGATGAATTGTTTTTAAAGTATTGCCTGCTTTAATCATAACTGACAATCCTCCCACTCCATAAAATCATTTGTTCATGAACCCCCTTCCTTGTGAGATTATAATTTGTATTGTATTGGTATGTGGTTCACATTTTTGGTTGGTTGCTAAAAACAGTTGTATACATCTACGTACGTATGTTTGGCTACATAATTGCTTGGTTGCTTGATAGTATTTCTGTTTTGGTTCTATTTAATAGAAAATAATTGATCTCTTTGAGCTTAAATAATGAACTTGTTATGTGTAATTTATGTGAGTGCAGTGCTGGATTTTGCTTTCATTTGCTGTCGAAATGGCAACTTTTGGGATGAGAGGCTTACTCTGGCGCCGAGCTAGAAATTCACAGTTGTCTAAAGTATGGATAATTGAGTCCGAAAATGAAAATGGAGCTGCTGTTGTTGGGGGTGGGGTATGTATACATCCGCGTGGTTACATACTCACGGCCTACCACGTGGCCTTTGTGGGAAGTACTACCACTAAGTGTAATGTTACAGCAAGGCAAGTTAATGAAACAAACTTTACAGAAATGACAGTCGTTGACTCCTTTCGCGAATTTGACATTTGTTTGTTGAAGGTACAGTTGCCCAAAGATGTTCCGTATGATTACATTTCATTGAATAGTCGACCTCAAAAAGTCAGGGCTGGGGATGCGGTTTTTGCTCATGTTCATCAAGGGTCTATGCCATTTTCTACTAAGTGGGGTAAGACGTGCTATCGTTTACCTGCTGTTCTTAGGAATCTTCCCAGAGATAAGAGTTCAGTTGAGTCGGACCCCATAAACTATCGGTTGGAGTCTTTGGAGAGGTCACCGAAGTATCTCACAGTAGGGACCGTTGTCGACAAGCCCGATCCGCATAGTCTAGACCATCACCTTGACCTGACTAGACTCTCGCTTTTGAATCCTCGCATGCCCTTGATCGAAACTCATGGTTTTGGAGTTTGTCAGTCCCAGTCTGGATGTCCGGTCTTTCGGGACAATGGGGATTTGATAGGAATTGTTATTTTTGTGAGGACATGCTTTCAGTACATTTTACCTGTACAGTTTCTTCGTCGGATCGTCAAGAGAATCAAAAGACGTCGTCGGAAAGTCAGAACTAAGGTAATGAATTTTTTTATTTCACCCCAATTGTTTGAAAAAAAAAACAAAAAAAGAAATACTATGGGTTGTGTTTTCATGCTTCCTTGGATATAATTTAGAGTTTTGTAGTTTGAAAATATCATATGCAATCTTGTGAGGTACTGTATAGTGTATACTTCCCTACCAAAGTACCAAGATATGCACTTGAAGGTAAATTTGCATGGCCTTGTGGAGGTTGCTCTTTTCTGGTGAAAGTAAAAGCAAATATGGGACTGAATTAGTTCCCTATAAGATGGTGGTTACCAGGATTCTTCACCTGCACTTTTGCTTTGTTCCGTGGATATGTACTGAAATATTAATGTGTTTGTGTTAAAGATATTATTCACACATCAATGGTCTGAGAAGAGGTCATGCGTTTTATAAGATAAATCATACACACATCAATAATTTATGTTCGTGCATACAAGTGAGCACGTACTGTATCCTCATGTCTTTTTTCCGATTTCATTTGCATATCAGCGAGTCATGGAAGTGTTCATGGATTTTATGAGAGCAACCTGTTGGCAATTCCCATGATGTTTATGACACATAATGTTTGTGCATACAGGTCTTGCGTTATGGTTTGCAGTTTGCTTTCCAAGAGATGTTTGTGAATGTGAACAGTTAGTGGGTTGCGTGCCGTACGTCTTTTATTACTAGCAGGTAAACAACTTCACTTTATAATTGGAAACTCTCCTTGTGGTTCCGCATGCTTTATAATTCTTTATTTCTGTGGTTGTTGAGGACTGGACAGTGCACTGTAGCCAAGTTCACAGGAGAGGAAGGGAGATCATAATCCAATTGGCTATCCTTAGTTATGTGTTCTTAATCCTAGTTTATAGGAGAGGAAGTCAGTTCATATTCTTTTGTGAAATATTCAGTTGCCCGACAATAGTACCACTTGTTTTTCTTGTGAAAGTTTTTTCCTGAGCTTGCAAAACCGAGGAGTCTGCCACAATATCAACTTGGAACTCAGGGAAAATTGTGATGCTAACAATCTTTACTACAACTCCCGACTAAGCCTGGGCAACGGGCCGGGGCGGGCCCAGGTCACTCTTAAACGGGTCAGGGCGGGCCCGGGTCATGCATATTCGAAACGGGCCGGGGCGGGTCACGGGTCAGTTTTAAACCGGCCCGGCCCGTTGCCTGATAAGGAGTGCTTTGTATGCAATAGAGGAT
>JBBYHQ010338049.1:0-13298 GCA_038382645.1 Spergularia azorica
TAATTTGTTAAAAATAATCAAATTTCATCAAAATGGTTAACGGTGTTAGAGTCCGTTAGTGAAAAACACAAAAAAAACGTCTCAATTCGCAGGGTTTGTAAGGTATTACATTTTCTCTTGTTATATTGTGTCATGTCAGGTTTCAGTCAAAATTCTCATTTAATATAAAAAATAAAAAATAATGTCGAAATTGAGACTAAAAAGTGGACAGCGCATTCATTGACCATATTGGACACATGTCGCTCTTGTATCCGTTTTTGGCATGATCTTGTACACATGAAACCGTACGTGCACACACACATACATGAAACATAAGATGGGGAGGGCACATCGTGTTATAGTATATCACAAAATCCTAATGTCAAAGGGTAATTCAAACTTTGGAACACGTGAATTTGTTTTACATTTGGTTTATTTGGCGAAAAATTTCATACCACATTTATCGTCAAAAAAACAAAGTTCAAGTATAAATTAACAACAATTCACTAAATAATGAACCCGTGCATTTCATGAACATCATTACATAGAGTCTACTACATTGATACATGAACAATACATTAGTTCAAAAAATCACACGAGACTTAATATACGTACACACAACACGAACAATGTTGAGTGTATCATTTCTCGTATTGCTACCAAAAAACACGACTTGAGGATGAGTGCTATGCATCCTTAACGAGCAAAAGAATAGAAACAAGAATAAAACACAAATCCAAAAATCAATCTACACGAAATGAATAAACAACAAAATACCCATAATGCCCACCATGTCAAACCAGCCAATCATCCTCCTCTCAGATGCCGAGCTAAGTCTAATACCATTTTTACCCTTCTCCTTAATCAAACTCCCTTGATCATTGACTTTCAAGTCAGCTCCCAACACCAAACTCCGACGTTTAGTCTTCCACAAAAGACTCTTATACCTCACCCTCGTCGCCAACTCCACCATAAACACCGCCGCATCGCCGCCATCCGTAGCAGCATTTTCCAAACTCACCCCCTTATACGGCTCAATATCGCCAGCGCGGTGAGTACTCTTTCTATACCCTTGGTAGAAAGCCTCAATGGTAGCATTTCCTATAGGGAAGCTGCTGTGGTTAGGCTTGTAATAAAAGGTGATATTGAGGGCATCGTAGTAAATTCCCTTGTTGAAATTTCTGTTTTTGAGCCTTAGATCGTAGTGTAGTGTGGTTGCTAGCTCCACCATTCTGGTTCTGAAGGGCAAAAAGGTCAAAACTCTTCAATGGAGCATCTTGGGGTTAGTATTCTGAAAGCTAACCATATAAAAATGGCGGAAACTGTAGTTGAAATCAAGCAACCACAACTACAGCAACCTCTTGCTTCTCTTGACATTGTTATGAGCTGATTTTTTCAAAAAAATGAGAGAATAATGAGTCTTTAGTACAGAAAGTGAGATATATTATAGTACAACTGTACAAGTCAAGTGGTATATTATATTGGATCGTTGGCCAAGTAATGTAAGCGACAAGCTGTATAATAAAGTTAAGAAATGGAAAAGACTACTTTATTCAAATACAAGGGATTAAGCAGCGACTTGAGTCAATGAGGTTGTTAGTTGTTACACACGGGGTGAACTTGTTGCCGATATGATTTGCATGCTATTACGTATCTTTGAAAATGTACTTAAAGACACTTTAGGTCTCTAAGGACGGAGAAAAAGTAGCGGTTGCGAGTTTAAGTTATTGTAAAAGAAAAGGTGTTATTTACAAATGATGATTAAAACAAAAAGGGACCCAATGAGTATGGACTATGGAGGAATGTACAAAGATTTGGATCGGCTAGATGTGGTCGACGTAAAACTTCATTTTTTTTTTGTTATGAATTCGTAATCCAAGTAGTATCCAACGTGAGGGTCCTTGTTCCTAGGACTGAAAATTCCTAGCAATATCATGGCATACGAACATGAACTTCCGAATAACAATGATCGCGAAAGTTTTCGGAAATGAAGTATGCCTCCTTCGACCTACGCCCACCCCTTTTCTTAGTTTTTTCCATTGTTATTAATGTTCGGCATAAATATGTTAAAACGCAGGTTAACAAATAAAAAGGATGGGCGAAGGGACATTAGATAGTCATCCTTTCATATTATGATTTAGATTTTGATCCTCTTCTCAAATGCACGTTGTTATACTACTCCGTATCCCGTAGCAAGAAATGTGTTGGATGATCGGAAGCATTATCACATATCATCCTGCTCGTTTTAAATCTTAAATGATTACTTTGAAATTAAAATAGTTAACCCAATGCTTCATGAAACATGATGAAGACGTCGTGATCTCCAAACATGACCTATTTCAAATTATAACATCTAGTTGAGGTCGACCTAATGACTTTTTTATAACATCTACTCCGTAGTTGACTATTAAAAGTATGACGAAAATAAAGTTAGACAGTTTAATTAGATGAACTACTAATTTCTCGTTAAAGTAAGAGAAACACATCTAGTGACAATAAACATGTCATTTTAGCTTCGTTCGATGACTTCAACTAGTAATATAAATCAAGATAATGCCAATTACACTTACCACAAGTGGACTAAAACAATCACACTAATCAAAGTACTAATTAACTTAATCCTACCCTTAATAATCTTGCCAGCTCCAAACGTAAGCTTAATCCCCTTATTCTTCTTCCTCTTAACCAAGCTCCCTTGACCATTGACTTCCAAGTCAGCTTTCACCACTAAACGATGCCGTTTAGTCTTCCAAAACACAATCCTAAACCTTACTGCCGTCGCTAGCTCCACCCTAAAAACAGCCGTCCCATTTTTTGCCACGGCGGCGATAGCATCATTTTCCCATAATACCCCTCCAACTCCAGTAGTAGACTTGTTAACGTCCCCTACACGATGAGTTGACTTACCATGCCCCTGGTAAAAACCGTAGTAACTGCCACTTCCTATAGGAAAGGTGAGGTTAGGCTTGTAATAACAAGTGATGTTGAGGGCATCATAGTAAATACCCTTGTCGTTGTTCTTGTTGTTGAGCTTGAGATCGTAGTGGATGGTGTGGTTAGTGGTTTGAGAATTTGCTGTTTTGTTAAGGGCAAATACGTAAAAGTGCTCGATTGAGCAAGTTGGGTTGGATGCTTTGAGGCTTAGCCACATAAAAAGGGCAGTAAAACCAGAGGTGATTATGAAGCTGAATACGCACCTGCAGCATCCTCCTTCTGGTGGCTCTGTCATTTCTGTAACTGTAACGAGTTACGACTAATCGGAGTGGTTTTCCGTTTTTAGTTATCGGAATGGTTTCAACTTTCAAGCTTTTCAGGGGTTTTGCTGTTTTAGTGTGGTTTTCTAGTGGGAAAGTGGACTAATGGAGTATGGTGTAGCTAGACTGGATATAAGTGAGTATAATTCTAGTATACGTATCAATGTATGGCTCGTCGTATATTGTCCATAGCTCGATCAGTAGTTCCCGGTGTTCGAGTCTAATTATACGGAGGAGTATGTATTACATTAGATCTATCCGCCTTTTTGACCAGTTTATATCTACGAAACAACTCATAAAATTGTTTCGCTTCCAACCTTTTTTGTATGAACTATTGATCGGTAAAATTCTCATCAACTTAAATATCACTATGAGTCATCTAGAGCATTGTAGAATTATTGTCTTCGAAAATGTATGTACACTATAAAGTATTAAGAAAATCATTAAGTACACTATTTAGTAGAAACACACGAACGTGGTGTCCCCGGATGGCCAGATTGACTGACCAAATTAGGCCAAAATTACCCAAACGGATGCTCCATACATAAAGACTATTGCTAGAGGTCTACAAACATTATAGAAATAATGAATTTGTCTAATACACGTATGTTGTCGTTGGTAAAATTGAGTAGGTAGTAGTAAAATTGACTTCGGAATAGTAAATTCTAATTAATTTGTAATGAAAATTATAGGTAGTAAAAAGTATTACGTTGGTAGTAAAATATTGTTAGCGTAAACAGTAAAATTATTATTGGTAGTAGACAATTTTAAGTGTCTACACAGCAAACCACGAGCATCGTCCCTCCGTGAATGTTATACCAAGAACTCAAAACATGTTAAAAGTTAGCCATCGTGAAATATATACTATAGATCAACTCAAAAATGATATTTTTGATAAAATGTGACAGTGGGACTTCGGGGGTGTGACCTAACAAGTGTGTCAAACTGGTAAATACTAAAATGTGCGATGACTAACAAGCCCGACCACCACTCGAAGGTGACAATTTGATTATCACCGAAGCAATCTATGAGAGTTTCAAATTACCTTGGCGCATAAATTTCGTCATTCAAAAAATCAAATCTGTTGTGGTTGAGTTCGAGTTTTGTGAAGTTTCTCCTATCTACAAAGAAGGCAATAGGGGCTAACCGACTGGCGTCGAGGGGTCTCAATACCTAGCTATCAAGTATCAAGTATGGAGTACAAAAAGTGAAAAATCCATTCCTTCGAGAAGAGAAGAAAGAAAAAGCTTACTCGGCGTGAGAAACAAGCCAAGACTGGATTGGGCCGACTTAGTCTACTACCCTCGCATAGGCAAGCAAGGAGGTGCATTTAAGCTGACCCAAATTAATGGACTTAAGCAATTGGGTGCCCGGTCGCAATATGTTTTTTTTCCCCCCTTAGGAAGACTAGTAGAAAACTAGAAATGTCGATGAACCCTCAAGGTTAGGAAAATTTCATATGAAAGTTTCATTTACATCGGGGCACAAAGTCCAAAACCGCCGTACCGTATCAAACATTTCAGATACACTATCAACTCAACTCACACGGACGGTAATATACATAAACTATCATTTATTTGTACATTAACCATAACATACACATCGTCGTCATTGATTTTTTTATCGCTATAATTGATACAAGTGATGTTCTGAGTATAACTCGGCGAACAAAAGACAATTAACGATGCTTGAACCCGAATTTATTGATATATACCACTATGCAAAATATTCTCATTTTAAACAAATCGAAAACGATAGAGAAAAGAAAACCCACCAATGATAAATAAATCAATCGAGTAGAGACGACTAGATAAGGTCATAAGGGTAACCTGGAAAAAGTAGACAAAATCTAATCCACGAGATATTTAATTCTTCGGCTCATAATTGGAGACGGCATCAACTTTAATCTTTTAAGCCTAGAAAATGACCGTTACGGGCTCACCGCATTATTGCCTCTCCCACGAGCACCACCCAACACCACTTTGTCCTTTTTCTCACTTAACAATCTTTCGGCTTCACGGCAACGTTAACGGCAACCTAACTTTAGTTTTGAAATATCCAACTAGCTAATAAATCACCTTGTAAAGCCAACCTAAAGAGAAAATAATTGCACTACTTGAATTTATTTTATTTTGACGAAGTCTTCCATGATACAATTTCGTATCAAGGGATCGTGAGATCACCTTACTTGTTTACATTTTTTTATAATTATAAATTATACTTGTGGGTTGTGGTCATGTTTGCTAATAAAAACTAGATGACAGCTGAAATTATAACCCAAAGGTAGGATGATAGACTGTAACTAATATCTCGTAAGTCTGTGTTTGTTAAAATTAGCTAACAAATAACCGATCAAATTAGTTGAATTGATGTGAAGGAGCGTTTTGGTTGTCTTGATTAGAGGTGAGAACTTTCGATTTTTCTTATACTTGGGAGACATACTTCTAATCAAACATTAACAGATAATAAAATAAGATATCGTCTTATTACACGAGTCCAAAAATTAGTTCGATAACAAAGACAAGAGAGAGGAGACTAATATAATGATGGGCCCAAACAAGTTGAAGGCGTGAGAATCTCCGTCAAGTAGGTGAACCGCCTCAAACGGAAAGAAAAAGAGCGGCAGACGTGAGGGCTAGGTCAAGCCACGTCATACCACCCACACGTGGCAGCAAATAATAGGGTACGGTGACGTGAATTTCTTGACAAAGTCGGTCTAATTTTTTCTTTAAATATCAACCCTATTTTCCTTTCTTCCTCTCATCCTTCACATCTCCGTTCTCATCAATAATCTTCTTCAACCAACAATTTCTCCCCAAAGCGTAATTCACAAGCCTTCTTTCGATTTTTCAAGGTACTAATCATCTCACCCCTAATTTTCCCCCAATTTTTTTCCGTTGAATAATCTGAATCTCATAGCTCAATTTTCATGTTAATTTAAGCGTTTTTTTTACTGATGATTGGGGAATTTTCATGTTAATTTGTTCGATCGTATGTTAATTCTTCCGATCCCTAATTTTTAATTTAATGATTTTTTGTTCTCTGGTATTTTCGCGAATTTATGATTAATTTCATGGATCTATGATTGATTATTTGCTTTAGGATTTACCGATTTTCTATGATTAGGTCTTAATTTTGTGTTATTTCTGTTAATTAATGATTTTTTTCGATTTGATTCAACCAATTTTTGTACCTAATTTTCCGAGCTGTAATTCGCCTTTTTGAGTAGTTAAATTAGTTTATTAAGTCTGAAACTTCAATTTGAAGCTTCCAATTTAATGAATCGTCATGAATCTTAATTGAGTTAGGGTTTTGATTTGTTGTTCATATGATTTGGGGATTTAATTAGGGTTTAGGTTGTATTTTGGTATATGGATCTGGAATTTGGGGATTTGAGAACTGATTAGGGTTTCTGATTTGTTGTTATCAGATGCAAATCTTCGTCAAGACGCTAACCGGCAAGACAATCACTCTCGAAGTCGAGAGTTCCGACACCATCGACAACGTCAAGGCTAAGATCCAGGACAAGGAGGGGATTCCCCCAGACCAGCAGAGGTTGATCTTCGCTGGTAAGCAGCTCGAAGACGGTCGTACCCTCGCCGATTACAATATCCAGAAGGAGTCCACTCTTCACCTTGTCCTCCGTCTTCGTGGTGGTATGCAAATCTTCGTCAAGACGCTTACTGGCAAGACAATCACCCTTGAGGTCGAGAGTTCCGACACCATTGACAACGTCAAGGCGAAAATTCAAGACAAGGAGGGCATTCCCCCAGACCAGCAGAGGCTTATCTTCGCCGGAAAGCAGCTCGAAGACGGCCGCACCCTTGCCGACTACAACATTCAGAAGGAGTCTACCCTTCACTTGGTCCTTCGTCTTCGTGGTGGTATGCAGATCTTCGTGAAGACCTTGACTGGAAAGACTATCACTCTCGAAGTCGAAAGTTCCGACACCATCGACAACGTCAAGGCCAAGATTCAAGACAAGGAAGGAATCCCCCCAGACCAGCAGAGGTTGATCTTCGCCGGGAAGCAGCTTGAGGACGGCCGTACCTTGGCTGACTACAACATCCAAAAAGAGTCGACACTCCACTTGGTGTTGCGTCTCCGTGGTGGTATGCAGATCTTTGTTAAGACCTTGACCGGAAAGACCATCACCCTGGAGGTCGAGAGCAGTGACACCATCGACAACGTCAAGGCCAAGATTCAAGACAAGGAGGGTATCCCACCAGACCAGCAGAGGCTTATCTTCGCCGGGAAGCAGCTTGAGGACGGCCGTACTTTGGCAGACTACAACATCCAGAAGGAGTCGACGCTCCATTTGGTGTTGCGTCTCCGTGGTGGTATGCAGATCTTTGTGAAGACCTTGACAGGAAAGACCATCACCCTGGAGGTCGAGAGCTCGGACACCATCGACAACGTGAAGGCCAAGATCCAGGATAAGGAGGGTATCCCCCCAGACCAGCAGAGGTTGATCTTTGCCGGAAAGCAGTTGGAAGACGGTCGCACCCTTGCTGACTACAACATCCAAAAGGAGTCGACACTTCACTTGGTGTTGCGTCTCAGAGGTGGTATGCAGATCTTCGTCAAGACCCTGACCGGCAAGACCATCACCCTGGAGGTCGAGAGCTCGGACACCATCGACAACGTCAAGGCCAAGATTCAAGACAAGGAAGGAATTCCCCCAGACCAGCAGAGGTTGATCTTTGCTGGGAAGCAATTGGAGGATGGGCGCACCTTGGCTGACTACAACATTCAGAAGGAATCAACCCTTCACCTTGTCCTCCGTCTTCGTGGTGGTTTCTAAGCTCGTCCTGGTGTTTGCTGTCTGGTCGGAATGTTATGCAGTGATTTGGGAAGCCATGATGTTTGGCTTATTATGAGTTGGGTTGATGTTATAACGTGGTGTGTTGGTATCTAGTACTAGGATTTCAAGTTCTCCGTTTCAAGGATTATTATGTGAACTCTGTTGTATGTGTATAATTTCAATTTCAGTTTGTGATCTCATCAGTGAAGATGCAGTGATGCACTGATGATGATTAATGCTAGTCCTAAGTACCCATTGTTAATAAGAATTTCCCTTCGTTAACTAATCTCTGTTATTTCGCAACTTTCCTTATTTGTGCAAATCTTCTCGACAAACTACAATTGATAAGATGTTTGTTTCTTTTAGTCATGGTTAATCGAATACACCGGCAGACCGTCCCGGGGTTACCCTGGCAGACGATCCACGGAAGTTCAACTGTCGGCCTCCAACGGTTGGCCTAATATCTCGTTGAACGTTGTTTGACTGTCGGTCGTATATCGCACTTGTCATCTGACGTTCAACATCCGGCCTCATATCGGTCGTATATCGCACTTGTCATCTGACGATCAACATCCGGCCTCATATCGTCCTTGACAAGTTTAATGAGTCTCCGAGGAAGGTATGGTGTTCATACATATGGAGCCATGCTTGTAGGGTTAAATCCGTGAATAGGTCACCGGTGCTAACTGCTAACTTGCTAAGGCGTGTACGTTCAATCTTTGATCTAGCCTATGTCTGGTTATTTGAGCTCGTTTACTCCAAATGTTTTTTTTCTTTTGAGGAAAACATAAACGGAATTGATTTGAGTAATGCCAACTACCGAAGATTGAAATTGAAGTTTGATCAAAGTTCGTTTTGACAATCTCTCTTTGATAGAAGAATATTAGCAATAGATCTTGTGAATTTTGATTTTAGTAAAAGTCACCCACAACTAGTGTTCTATGCTAAAACCAATTTACTCCGTATTAAACTTAATCTCGAATTAAAATTTAAAATTTTTATAATACAAGGTCTAGGCTCTACCACATTACACCCTCTCATGCACTCCCCCTGAACATATTCTTGCATGATCTAGTTTCATGTGCTCAAGAAAAAACCCACATGTCCTTTTCTATGCTACCCACCACATCTTGGACCAATTCTACACTCCAATCTCAGCCTTCCTATATGACCTTTCTTCTTTTGGATTATCATAATCACAACTTCTTTGCATTATATTCTACATCACACTAATAATTACACATCTTAGTATCTTACTAATATCACACTAATTACTCACTAATCTGTCATAATCTTCTCTCTGTTCTTTGTCAAAGTGAATAAAACAAAAAAAGTTGTGTAATTAGTGAGTTCATCGTCAACTAATCTTACCAACTATTCTGAATTACGTGTCTTTTTTACTGTGACGATTAATCTAAGGAATAATTTTGTATTATTACTATGAATTGAGTAAGAATTATTAAACACAACTTCAAAGTTTCAATCTTTATGCTCTAAAACAAAAAATGGAGAAAGTTAAGGGTGGTAATTTGGTGGTTGCTGTTAATGGAGAAAGATTTGAGGTACAAAGTGTTCACCCATCAACTACTTTGCTGGAGTTCTTGCGTACTCAGACTCGTTTCAAAAGTGTCAAGCTTGGTTGTGGAGAAGGTCAGTCTTTACTCACCTTCATATCTTGGTGGCGCGTAAGCGTATAGGATTGTCTGACTCGAGTTTTATAAGTGAGTGATATGGTTATGTATGTATGGCAATTATATGAGCAAAGGTTTTTGTGGGTTCCTATTGTACTGTATTTAGTTGGTTTGATCAGATTTTTGATTTTGTGGAGTTGATAAAGTTTTTCACTTTTTATGTACTCATAATGTCATATTCTGTAAAAAAAAGTGGGACAATGATGAAAAAAATTGTTGAAATTGTGTGACTTTTTGTACTGTACATTATGATAGAGATGAATTGATGATATCAATTTTTTTGATATTGCTGAAATGTGCATCAAATTGTGATGATTACTAGTTGATTAATTGTAATGAATTTTTCATTAATTGTAATCATGAAGCTACTTACCTTTTAATATAATTGTTTGGCTGCTGGGGATCCTGTGTTGATAACTTGATCTGGAATTATATTCACAAAACGTAAAGAACAATGAATTGAAGATCTGGGGCAGTTCAGAAATTAGGACATTTCCGTATATAAAATTGGTTGTTTAGAAATTTACTTATTTGTCTTTGATTATGTGTGGGTCTGATGTAGAATCGAGTTCAGGACTAAGCCGAATTTTGCTGTCAATATGCATTCTGAAAATATAAGAATGCTGATGTTAACAGAATATAAATGGTGAATTGCTGATTGCTTTCATGCTTTGGACAGCAGAATTTGTGCACAATATCTAGTTTTGTGATAAAGAGCTGTGAGTGCTTAGAAGGATGGTGTAAGGAATTAATTTTGTTGGTGACTCGGTTATTCGATAAATGCAGGTGGATGTGGTGCTTGTGTTGTGCTGCTATCTAAGTATGATCCAGTTAGTGATCAGGTGGAGGATTACTCTATAAATTCATGCCTCACGCTTCTCTGCAGTGTACATAATTGTTCCATAACCACGACTGAAGGCCTAGGAAGTAGCAAAGATGGATTTCATGCGATACACCAGAGAATTGCAGGTTTTCATGCCTCTCAGTGTGGTTTTTGTACCCCTGGCATGTGTGTTTCTCTGTTCTCAGCCCTCAATAATGCTGAGAAGAGTGATAGACCAGAGCCCTCTCCGGAATTCTCAAAGTTGACGGTTTCTGAAGCAGAGATGGCTATTGCCGGAAATTTGTGTAGGTGTACTGGTTATCGGCCTATTATTGATGCCTGCAAAAGCTTTGGAGGTGATGTGGATATTGAGGATCTAGGATTTAATTCTTTTTGGGGTAAAGAAGAGAGCAAGGAAGTTAAGGTGAAGAAGCTACCTTTGTATGATCCCAATTGTCAAAAATCGACATTTCCTGAGTTTTTGAAGGATGAATTGAAGTTTAAGATGCTGTTGGATTCAGGGAGATATTATTGGCATAGCCCTTCCACTATTGGGGAACTTCAGAAGTTGTTGCAATCGGTTAAGAGAAATGAAGTGGACCGTGTGAAACTAGTTGTTAGTAATACAGGCTCAGGTTATTATAAAGAACTGGCTGACTATGACACATGTGGATCTGAAGAACATTCCTGAACTATTGATGGTTAAGAAGGAGCCTACTGGTGTTATTTTCGGGTCAGCTGTTTCAATCTCTAGGGCTGTTGCAGAACTGAACGAGGATAGCGAAAATAAGATGGATGAAGGCAACATAATTGTGCTTAAGAAAATCGCCAACCATTTTGAGAAAATTGCTACTAGATCCATCAGAAATTCAGCTAGCCTTGGTGGAAATTTAGTTATGGCACAGCAGAGTGGGTTTCCCTCAGACATTGCTACTGTGCTCCTTTCTGTGGATACAACTCTAGAGGTAATAAGCAGTCTTGGAAGGGAGACCCTGACATTGGAAGAATTCTTGGGAAAGCCGCCTTTGGATTCCAATAGTGTAATAGTGAGTATCAAGATACCAAATTGTACCACTAGTTTAGAGTCACAATCTAAACTCATGTTTGAAACTTATCGAGCTTCTCCTCGTCCTCTGGGCAATGCATTGTCTTATCTAAATGCTGCATTCTTGGCTGATGTTTCCGAATGCAAATCTTGTGCTGGCTTTATGATAAACAAGATACAATTGGCTTTCGGTGCTTATGGAACCAGGCATGCTGTAAGGGCTAAAAAAGTTGAAAAGTTTTTAGAAGGGAGAGCTCTTGACCATGAAGTTCTACATGAAGCTGTAAAGTTGGTGCGAGCTACTGTGGTGCCTGAAGATGACATTTCACATTCTTCCTATAGGATCAGCTTAGCAGAAGCGTTTGTGTTTGAGTTTCTACATGGTTTGGTTGATACTGGAAAATCCAGTCTGAATGGATATGTTGATTCTCGGTCAGGAAATGGATACAGACTGTATGAGGATGATAATACTCACTGTCATGATCAGCCTCTGCTATTGCCTGCAGAGCAAGTGATTGTACCTGGGATAGAGTATCGTCCTGTTGGGGAACCCATTATAAAAACAGGAGCTGCTCTACAGGCATCAGGTACGTTTACACTTTTGATCATTGCTCTCCCTTCCCCGAAGATGCATATCCTTAGCAGTTAGCTCATGAGTTTTCTTGCGTTCATCATGTTATAGCTACCTTTGAGGAAGTATCTGTACTCATGTCTGAACCTGATTTAACATCGTGATTTGCTACTAATTCAAGTCCCCCCCCCCTTGCTATTGATCAAAGTTTGATATTTAGTTTATGACAGTCATGCAAGTTTCACTCAAATGGATTTCATAGTGTTCTTGTGAACTTAGATGTTTAATTTGCTACAGGTGAGGCTATCTATGTTGATGATATTCCTTCTCCAATTGACTGTCTCTATGGAGCATTTGTGTACAGCACAAAGCCACTGGCAAGGGTAAAGAGTGTCCACTTCCAGTCTGAATCATTTCCAAATGGAGTTCGAGCAGTTATTACTTATAAAGATATCCCAGATGGAGGGAAGAATGTAGGAAGCAAAACAATATTTGGAGACGAGTCTTTATTTGCAGATGATCTCACTAGGTGTACTGGTGAACGTATTGCACTAGTTGTAAGTGATTTTTCTTGATGATGCCATAAAGTGTCGGACTGTCAACTGCTTTGTTTCATTTCTCGTTTGCCTTTGAGGTCTAAATTCTGGAAACCATTATCAGGTTGCAGATTCACAAAAACTTGCAGATATTGCAGCAACCAGTGCTGTTGTGGAGTATGACACAGAAAACCTAGATCCCCCCATACTAACAGTCGAAGATGCTGTTGAGAGATCTAGCTTTTTTTGACGTCCCACCATTTCTGAGCCCGAAACCAGTTGGTGACTTTGTTGAGGGAATGGCAGCAGCTGAGCAGAAAATTCTCTCTACAGAGGTACTCCTGCATTATTTTGGGATTGAGGCTTGTTGTTATTATTGCTGGTACTCCTGCATTAGATGAGCTCAGATGTGTCTACTGTGGTTAAATGAAGCTGTTTTTTTTTTTTTGACGAAAATGAAGCTGTTCAAACTTTGGGAGTATCACTGTTACATTGAGTTCTGAGTAAATTCCTGTTTCTAATGTTTTTAGATCAGACTTCCATCACAATATTACTTCTACATGGAGACACAAACTGCCCTTGCTGTTCCAGATGA
>JBBYHQ010338060.1:0-13298 GCA_038382645.1 Spergularia azorica
CTGCGAATCGAGCGAGCTACCCTTGCGTGCAATGATGTGGTGGTGAACCTCTCATTCGAATTCAGTGCTCTCCGAACGGCGGCACATTCGTATATAAATGCAGAGGTTTGGGTTTGATAAGGATTTGAAGGGGACTTTGCTCTCACATCATACTCTGATGTGGGACTTTGATTTGTTGACCAAGGGCCTTTTTTTTTTTTTTTTTCAAAAGATCCATTCTTCCTTTTTTTTTTCTTTTTTTTTTTTTTTCGTGTTCATTTGAAAAAAAATTACTTGGAGGTGTTGTTTTTCGACCAAGAGTTCTTATGAAATACTACTTATCTATGAAAACTCTTAAACATCTTTTTTTTTAGGGGAAACGCTGAGAAAATGTATTATATAACAGCAGCAACGTAATCCGAAGCCGCAAGATCAAGTGCATGGGGCGATCCGCTATTAACCCACACACGAGTTGAATAGTTTCCCGGTCCTAAATGAGCAACCGCATAAGCGACCTCATTACCACTACAACGCACATGATTAAAAGATCAAGATTTAAATCTTTGCGACCAACGAAAAACATCTAAACTACTAAACCAAAATAATTAAAATTAAATTTCCACGTCATAAGTACATGCACCAGCTTGAGTGAGTTTACAAAGACAATTCTTATTCTTTGGAACAACTGGATTGATGTAGTAGATCTTTTTAGGAGGCCCCATGAACGTAGATCGAACGTATACAAGTTTCCCGATGTTTGATTGTTCGTAGAGTAGGTGTACAATATCCAATGCAATGAAATCCAAAGAAATTTGATTTATGAAGGATGAGAGATGTTTGAGGTTGGTCTAGAGCATCAATAAATTATATTTGAATTATGAGGTTGAGTAAGTGCAATGCGGATCACCTGTTCCATTTTCCTATTTCACTCCATGTACCCTCCAATCACGTGCTATCATTAACTATGATCTTACACTGAGAGTTATTTGTGGTACAGGAACTCAGGAAACTCGACATTTTTATCAAAACCATTTGCATATTTTATAAAGTATTGCACAATGCTACAAAGTTAAGCATACAGGTGTCATTCAAGAGTCAAGAATTCAAGATGCACCAAGCATGTGATCCTTTTTGTGCGAAGAGCGGCTTATTTGCTCTAAAATCTCACCACCCCACAACGCAAATACTAGATTTCAAGTGACAAAAATTTACATCTCAGTCTCAACTACTCATACTTATATATACACAAACAGTTCAATCGACATCGGTTATGAAGTCATCACTCATCTTCCGACACTTCTTCAAGAAATTGCCGTATAAGAGTGCGTTCATTACTCGTAAGACAAGGATCATCTCCGGCCAACCTCTTCCTCAGTTGTGCAATATCACCGTCTGGATTGTCGGAATGAACCTGTAGTTTGATATTTCACCACACATAGGTATAAGTATATAAAGACTCCTATACCACTTTACAACCGTACAACATATATATCCAGTATACCAAGAATCCAACAAACAATGAAGACTTTTCAATGTGAATTGCCTTGACGATCTCTTATTCATAGGTGAACTATATAAACAGAAAATGATAAAAGGCACAAGCCAATAAGACAATTCAATTTGTTCACAAGGTTAAAGTAGTTTTCCTTTTGCCTTGTTGCTTAAGCTAGAAAATGAAAAAGAAAACACGAGAAGCTTATGTAAACTTAAGTTCAATTCGGCGATTCACATAGTAAATTCTACAATCGACAGTTTCGCAGAGGATAGCCATGTTAGATGAAACAACAACATTAGGGAAATAATTACAATTTCAAGACTTACCTCAACATAATTGTTGACATGACCATCATCATTTGGAGGAGTTATAAGCTCATAATTATTGCAGATCCATTCTCCATTAACAACATACTTGTATTCGTAGTGTCCTTCCTGTAACAAGACTCAAAGTTACACGAATCAACATCTAAATTTTCATTAGCAAAAAGAGTTGTGAGCTCGACCTAAAATCAACAACATAAGGATTGAGTGCTTCATTCCTTATGATACCATGTCAAAGGAATCAAACATGTGTTCAACATAACAACAACAAGAACAACATGATCAAGATATTGAAACGAATGAGTTCTGAAGAATTTGAAAATTAGTTTAACGAAAAAGCGGAGAAAAAGAAGTAAAACTCAAAAGGCGACTACAACATCGCATAACAGGTAATAACTTACCGGCAATTCTCGCTGAAGAATCCATGTATCTTGTTCCTCGTCAAATTTCATTGGAATTTTCTGAGGTGAAAATTGTCTTAGCAACAGTTCTTAAATTGCATTAAAAGGTTTGAGCAACAAAGTAGCAAAGAGAAATAGCTGCAATTCAGATGTGACATGCATATATGCTAATATAAATTTCAAGATCAATCAGAGCAGCATCAGAAGGCGACAAGTCTTTCACATTCCAACTCATCTCAAGGTTGGTAACTCGAACTCCCTTAAAACCACAAGGCATGTTAGTCCACGGTGAAGCCCATACAGTGTCAGCCCCCAGTATAATCCATATGATGAACATAACCCGATAATAAGTTATACTCCTTCCAAACACACCCCTGATGGCCAGCATTGCTCTTTTTCAAAGTGGAAAATCAGCTTCGGACTAAAAAGGTCATAAACACCTTCGATGTCAAAGTCATCATTTAGCAGTACCGTCCGCTGTTCTCTCTAATATACACTAATTAGCAGCCTGACATGACACTGATTGTAAAGGTGCAAACAATCCTGCTATGGGACATCACAGACACTGGTAATTTAGCATGCCTCTGATACGCCAATTTAAACACTTCAAGACCCTCTGTATTACCAAGTACCAAAAATTCCATCATAAGGGAGACAATGACAACTGTCTATCTTATGCAAAAGCAAAGTATTCTGAGTCTTGAGGGGTTGATTTGTTTAAGACATATCTGGGACACATTTTAAGCAATCCATGTTTGTCATTACTGCAAGGTAGGCCGCGTCAGAGAGTTTATAATATATCCGAACAGCAAAACAGAATCACTTCCTTAGATAGGCAGCTGATGACTGATGAATGCATACTGAGCTAGTAACTTTGAAACAAGAACTTCTAAACAGATGCAGAAGTGTGTCTTAGGGAGAACATTAAATGCAACCCACAATTCATTTATCATTTGATGAAGCTGAACAAAAGGGTTTAGCATATTCAAAAGGCATAAAATGTTAGGAAGAGTTTAAATTTTGCAGATCCTTACTTGACCCCATCCAACATCAAGTCCAGAAATTTCAACAACGGTACAATTTGGATCCCTCCATTTGAATACTACTGGTTTCTTCTTCATACCTGTAAGCTTGAGTTTTACATAATACAAATGAGATTTAAAAAGCAGTTCGTAGAATATACTCAAATGTATCATGATCAAACTGCATATTACGGTTTTTACAAGATACCAATGTGAGACCAATTGATACATCAATCAAAAATTTCAAGCTACATTTTCCTACAATATAATAGAGTTGTAACCTTTTATCAAGTCTGGTGAACATCAAACTTCAGTCACTCAGAAAGTCTGAAACCAAAAAGCAAACAGCCTAATGCCTATCTTACATAAAAAAACAATCTGCATTAAATATCCAGGCGAACATTTTGCATGTAGCAAATGGCCAGCTTTTGGATTTAACTGAAAGGTTCAGGCAAAACGATGTAAACACGACATTAAACCATATACTTGTTGAAGCCCTGTGGACTGTGTAGACACAATGTATGATCAAACATAAATACAAGGCACATTGTTCACATACAAGATATCCAACAATCAAAGATAAATCATGATTAAGAATTATCATAAGTGGAGTTCATCGCAACACACAACTGTGAAGAGCAAATAGATCAAACACTCAAATGACAATCTCCAGATACTCATGTTCCTGGATAGACATGTATCAAACTTGGACCAACTTAAGAGATCCGAATACTCCAGTAAGCAAAAATGTCAATTCTCATGTTCACAGTGGGATGACCTAGTTTTGTGGAGATAAATGTCCTGATAATACTCACAATATCAGCCGTAGCACTTTTTATGGCATCCAGCTTGGGGCAACAAGAGCGTTTACTCTGCACAAAAAGGTATTCAATTAGAAACCTGTTCAGTGTTTCAGCTTGACCAAAAAAAAAAAAAAAAAAAAAAAAAAACAGCTATGGAACTGCATTTACGACTACAATTGTAAATTAAAACTAGTTGCAATTTCAGTAAATTATGGTTTAGCATCAACACCAGATACTGTTTTTTATTATTTTCATTATTGTAGGATTAGTAACTGAAAGAGCACTAGATTATATTGGCTGGCAAAACTAGTATGTTAGTTATCTCATATCAAAGATTATTCTCATCTACAGAAAGTCAACTGCAAAAATTATGTTTCCAATTATTCGAAGTGGTAAGCATTAGTTTTGAGTCTCAACCTATGCCTTCCTGATCACTTCACATTAAAGCAAGGAGACAACTGGTTTACTGCAGTATATGAACCATGTTCTTCCTGAAACTGCTTCCTGGAAGTAATTTTCGGCATAGCCTTGCCCTTTGACGTCGTCTTTTTTTATATGTATGTCAATCTAGTGAATGCTGAGGACAGCATAGACTTACGTGATGTCCAGTATAAGATTTTTGTAGATTAGGTTGCACTTCCTCAATGCTGCCATGTTTGCCACAGTTTTATTCCGGTCAGGCGGTCACAATAGTTGAATAAAATCTACGATATCTGTAAAGTATCTTCAAATTAAATATCTGTCGCTTACATAACTCTCCCACCTCTATTGATAGCTTTTTGTGGAGTACTGATAGAAAAATAAGGGGATCTCATGTTCCAGATACTTTGACAGTTGGTCATAAAACTGAGATGAAGATCTACTTGGGATGTCCAACTCGTAGGCACAACGAAGAAACTGAAGAATGACACTCCCCTAGTTTTTTAATATGAGATTCTATGCCTAAGTCAGTCTCAAAGAGTCATGAGAGAAAAATTCAGGAACACCAGAACTAGATCCTATAAAACCATATGTTATCGTCACATGAACAATGCCATTTCTGCCATAGTTGCAAGAAAAGGAAACCTACAAGCTGGCCACAGCGAGGTTAATCTCAAAGCATAGATAACAAATAGGACACAGTAGGGACACGACTCGATCTCATAGAATTCATTTTCCGTTCGCAACCCATGACGAATATGAGCTCGAAGCTTCCTTGGTGACTCCCGGAACTTCTTCGTAATGGCTCCCTTCCATGCCTGATTTCAATAGCGCCCCTTTCCTTCTTTAGTTGTTCGCCAGCCAGGAAGCATCTTCCTATCAAGAGTAAGAATTCAACTGAGCACCTCAGCGGCGGGATTGAATTACCTGGATCGAATGCCACCCGCCCTGAACAAATAGGAGACGTGGGCCACAGGTCGTACATAAGCCGCCGAGTCGCACTACATAAGAACACCGATGCTTAGCTTCACACAACATAGGGATTAGCACGCTTTCTGAAGGAACATAGAAGTGGAGCTTTCGGAGAAGGGTAGCCTAGTGTGTAAGCAAAGCAACGAACCGCGGCGAACCCTCAGATGACCTACCTAAGATTAGGGAGGAGATCCTCAATACTGGTAACGCTTTCACTCTTCCGCGGACTTAAACATGTACCGAATGCTCATACGGGAAAGTGGACTCCTGGGTCTGGAATGGACTGCGATGCCACAATCTAGGACGAGACAGGTCTTACAAGGTGAGATCACATATGTTGTATGACATTTTTTTTAGAATCTTATTTGCATGTTGTCTACTTCTCTTCATTAAATACATGTTGACTGCATCCATGACATCATTAAATACTAATTAGACGGAGAGTATTCCAATAGAGTTTGCACACATCTATTTTTGGTTTTCTCTTGCCACCCAAACTTCAAATCTTACAAGGTATCATTTAGGTAGTTTGTTACAGTTTTTTGAAAATTAATCATTTATTTAGGTATTTTAATATCCCGAACTGCTGATAAACTTTAGTCTATTTTCAGAGAGAATATTTAGAACTTCGATTTAAATCCTTATAGCCAGAGCATTATCACTTTTGGACAGATTAAACACGTACCAGTAGCAATGTGTATGCTTCATTTAGTCCGTATCCCTGAACCCAATACATGTAGGCTAGCTGCAATAAGAATTGTGTTGATTAAGGTAACAGTAAAAGGATAAATATACAAACAATTGCACCATACATACATCAGTGAGAGAAAAACCTAGAAACGAACATCAAGAGGTAAGGTTGGCAATGTACCCTCATGACTCTCTTTGAATGTAAACATATAAGCAAAGACAGATCCAAGAGCGTAATTAAACCAGACAATCCATGATGAAAGACAGTGTCTGACTGTCTGCATTGCCAAAGCTTTGCACATGCTTAATTTGGTGCACTAGAATATAGCACCTACAAACCTCAGAAACAGTTTTCTGCAAGGCCATGCTTTTGAGTACCCACAAATCAATCAAGATACAGAAACGTAGAAAGAGAAACAATATCGTCTAAAGAAAGGAGTAGGTAAGACTGAAAGACACTAAGAAGAAGTGTTCAGGAGAAATTACAAAGGAGAATGCAAGACAATATGCTCAATAAGTTGCACATATTCTAATTTCCACAACCTCATCTCAAGCCTACACTTAAGAAGATAGTTGAAAAATGATAATGTAAATGTAAAAAGTCAGGTCTAATTGCTTTAGGTAGATTATCTATCAGAATGACAAACTACAGATATATATAAAGACATTTAAACTGGGATAATTAGAGATAATTGCAAATGATTAGCCAATGAATAGATGGTACAGATCCGAACACATTTCACTACATGAGATTTCACTAGCAAAAGTCAGCAAGAGACGCTTGGAAAACACGATTCATATTAGCCAACGGAGAGTGCAGACAAACAAGTAGCTCCTCTTTTTTATGGTTTATATAATCACTCTTTATCAGTTTTTCTTGGTAGGATTGAAATGCTGAAATTACGTCTAACTTGAATTTCTGCTTTTACTTCTGCAACTGCAGAGTAAATAATCCATCCATTTGTAATCAATATGAATCAGACTTTAAATTTTTTTTTTTGTTTCTAATTAGTAAGTTAGGATATTAATACATTCAAAAGGACACCAAGGGGGTGACTTCCATACACAAAAAGACACCTAAAGGGGTGACGCCCTATACAAAAGAGAGCTAATCAAGCTCTAGGACTATATTGAGAAACTTTATCCACAAAAAGAAAGAAAGTCAAGTGTTGGAACACTCGAATCCAACAACATAACATCCTCGATACGAATCAGACTTATAGAAAGCAAAAAAAGAAAAAAAAATGAATGAAAGAGCGCACACACAGAGACACAATCGAGAATGCTTAATGACAATGTGTTTTGATTTGTCTGTATAGGTAACACAAATGAGGAGATTAGTGTGTTGGATTGGTGTGGTGTACAAAGGGTGTATATGTATCGACGTTAAAAAAAAAAAAAAAAAAAAAAAAAAAAAAAAAAAAAGTGTACTTGTATGACCGTAGGATGAAATCACCATACCATCACTAAGCCAAAATCTCCTACACATTAGAAGTGAACTTAGGACAGTCGAATGCAGGACATGATCGAGTCTTAACCCTGGTTACAGCTGAAAACGCTCAAGGGAAGTTACTTATCTTAACTTGATATTTTAAGGGTTGTAAATGGTAAGGATTTGGAGTATTTTAACCCTAGGCAAGTTGGTGTAAAAGTCACAGCAAGGGACAGTTATCAGTCATCCGAAAACAACTCAGGTAAATATGTCAGTGTGCTGGTTGCTTGCTTAGGTCGATGGAAATCATCAACTTTTGCTGTTTGTGATGAGTTCCTAAGGTAAGCAAGTTGTAGAAATAATCTAAGGGTAGTTAGCAGTAGTTTTCAAGGCTTAGGGTCAAAGAAACCTTCTGATTGAAACTCCCTGGCAGCAGCATCAGAAGAGGAGCACCTTTTATTCTAAGCCCTTGCCTTTCAATTTCTTTATGTTTCTTTTATCAGTTTAACAAACAGGAGTGCATTTCTACTTGGAAAATTCAGGCTATATATAGCCTCAATATATATATGCAAACCAAGTCGAATTATATCAAATTTCACAAAGCTAACTTTGTTTTCCAAATCTGAATTTATCTGCTTGAGTGTTCTAGAGCTCGAGTTTGCGTGACATTCAGTATCGATTGTGTGAGTGTGCTCTATCAACTGATTCTTCTCTTGTACGGGGTTATTGTTTAGCTTAGTAAAAGTCCAGCTAGGAAGTAAGCTCATTTCACTTTCTGCCTCAGAGATTGATCATATCAGTCCTTTTTACTCTCACCATAAAACAATGATCTTCCAATGTCTTTTTCACTTAAAACTCAGTCTAAACACTTATATAATTCTTCTGATTCACTGTATAATTGTAATCCCCCATTCATTCCTCATTTAGCTTACATCACTGTATCTACTTAAGCATCTACTGCAGCTACTAGACTCAGAACAGGGTAAATACTATGACTTGAATTTCTGCTTTTACTTTTGCAACTCCAGAGTAAATAACCCCATTTGTAATCTAAACGGATCAGACTTGTTGAACGACAGCAAGAAAAAAGAAAGAAGAAGAGAAAAGAGAGCAGTACAAAGGGTGTAAGGCTGTATCTACTTAAGCTACTAGTCTCAGAGCAGAGTAAAGCACAAGTTGCTCTTATGTTGCTTTTAAAGCTAACTAGGACGATGTTTTCAGCAACCTAATGATGTTTTCTAAGGATACTGCAAACTTTAAGTAGTTTGCCTAAGATTTAAGGTACCTGCACAAATTTACACCTTAGTTTAGCTACTGCCTTAAGACATCGAGAGTTAAATGGACATTTCTGTGAAGAGATTCACATTTGTACCAAATACAAAATTAGTAACATAAACAACAACAACAACAACAACATTACGCCAATGCCTCAAAGGCTCCTGCCATAAGGCGGGGTAAGGGGGGTCGGATGTACGCAAGCCTCACCCCTACAATAAAAACATAGAGAGGCTGCTTACTAAAGACCCAGGATGAAACCGCTTGACTGCTACTTCACTTTACAAGAAGAGCAGAGAGTTTTGTGAGCCATTTTGCTTTATTCCCTTATACCCCAAAGGCAAAGAATAGTTAGTCTTTGACTCCATTGGAAATGGAAACTCAATACAAAATTAGCAAAAGGTGTAAATCTAACAGACGGAAGTTGTAAGAGGTGCTTATTCATGACTGTCTTTTAGTGTGCTAAGAGACATCCCACCAAACAAAAGAAAAAAGAAAGTAAAGGATGAGAAAGCAACCCATGTGCTAAGGCAGCTAGTGTTTTTAAAGGAACCACAATTGTGATAATGGAACAAGGTAGGACCTTTATAATTGTTGAAGTTACTATAACTCATCCTCCTCTCATGCAATGATGTTTTCCTTATTCTATCAGGAAAAAAAAAAAAAAAAGGTAAATTAAACTGTTTAGCGCTATATCCTATAGCCCCCCCCCCTCCCCGCCCCGAGAGAGAGAGAGAGAATATAGCAGTACATGATTCTTTCATCCTATAGGCATTCAAAAGACAAGTAGACTCAAGTGGGTGTTGCAGACAAAAAAGTTGGAATTACAAAGATGCGTGCTTACAGCAACAGCCGGAGCTCGACCCATTCCAGCAGTGCAGTGTATGTAAGTAACACCACCATTGCGGTTAATAGACTTATACAATGTACCAACTACAGCTGGAAGCCTCAATCGTAAATCGAACCCATCAAAGTCCCTGTTATGTAAGAGCACTATTAATCCAACATTTATCAACAATGTTTCAAGAGCATTAAGCTAACACATCATCAGAATGGAAAATTTTAAAATTTGAACACAAATAAGTCCGATTTACATAAAACACGTCTATTTCCTTCTAAAATTGAAAGACCAGGAGACCTACTTCATGAAGAGCAACTAAGATCCACAGCTGAGGTCTAAATCCAACAGTTTAACAATCAAGCAAGCCACAAAAGTGGTCAATATAAACACAAATGCAATGGATGTCCATCATAATACAAGTACACAACCACGTCTGGTTCCTAGATGCTGCAATTTCCCACCTTCCAAACTATTAACGGCCAACTTGGGATTGTGTTTTACTACAAATACAGATTGTTCCAAACTAATATTATTTTCAACCCTTCAAAAGGAGGAGATGAAAATCATTCCCACAGAGAGTTCCCTAAAAGACCCCAAAAAGTCAAGGAAATTTTTCAAACCAGAACTGAGATTGACACTAACAGTACACAGGACATACTAACAATCCTACTATTTATGAGGATTAAGGTTGGCCTAGTAGTTAAGAAGTCAACCTGTGTGGGAAGTGTCCAGGATTTAAATCCTCATATCCCCGCCCCCGCAGCATTAGCTGCTCCTATTTCCCAAAAAAAAAAATCATTTCCAAATCACAATAGTATGAGTACAAGTGAAGATCAAGAAAAATAGCTTATAATTATGAGATCAATAGTTAAGACTCCTCAGTCCTCACTCAACCATAAAAGCTCATTTTGTAACATAGTAAGATGGTCTTGCTAAAAACTTTTTGGATATTCAATTGGGTGAGCATTTTCCTCTGGTTGAATAAAGATGTACCCTATACCTGGAAACTCTTCGATTTCGAAATCCTTATTCCTTTAAGGTATGGACCGATTCATTATTCTCTTCCTGACTCGAAGTTCTCTTACCACTTAGTGTGTTAAAATTTCTGTTTCACATGGTGGTGTGGCAAAACGCAATTTTGTCACTTGGGAATTTAAGCAAAGGAAGTGTTTGATTTGTGAATAAAGTGGTTTGAGGTACAGAAAACTACCAATATTGTTTATTACGCCCACACTTCAAAATCTAAGTCTAAGGTCACCAAAGTGGGAATAATTTACACCTTGGGTCAACAAAGAAAAACAAACACGAGTTTCAGTAAGATTAACTCAATGGATACAAAATCCCACAGAACCTAGCAGAAAAATTTTCACCACTATAAGCTCAAGTATCATGACATAAGAATTGCAGCACTATTACCTTATTTCAGCTCGGATGTGTTCAATATCAGTAACTGTCTGTGCATACTTCTGAATAGCATTGATATCAACACCAAAATATCTAGAATATGTTAACGAAACAGCATAAAATATCTCCAAGAAATGAAAACTCCATTTACCATTAACAACCACCTCTTCTATACAAAATTGAGCCTCAAACTAGACGATTCGTAAGGATACTGAAGATCAGGATCTTGTTGGAGACAGAAAATTGTTTTAACACCGATATTTCTAAGCTTGTCAACATCTTCTGGACTCTGCACTCAAGATGCTGCATCAAATAGTGAACTTTTCTCATCCCAGATAGAAAGCAAAAGCATAGAGTAAAGATTACCTGCAGACATGAACCAACTATCAGGTCCGGACGAATAAAATTGTAGTTAATCCCCAATTCGTGCCTATAGGTCAGAGCTGTCAATTTGAGAGTCAGAGGATAAAAAACTGAGGCTCACATTACAACAGAAGGTATTAGATGTATAGAAATAAAAAAAAACAAGTATCGGCGATCTTAGATACAGAAAACAGAACCGCAAGAAAGCCTTAAGAAGCAACTTTTAAAAAAAAAAAAAAAAAAAGTGAACAATGAGCATTTCTACACAGTTTCAGAGACGTGCAAAGAATGAACTTACAAGCACCCATTGCTTCTGTCATGGTACTACTGTACACATCTGATTTTTCCTCCTCTACTGTTTCACTCATCTCACTACCGGATTTGGAGCCAGATAATGCCTGCATAGACAGAGTGTGTAACTCTTCAGCAAACAGTATCTTTAATCACCCATGTTCACATTACCAACGATTTTCCTCTAAAAATTACGATTTCCACTCCAAAGTAGACAATCCCCCTGCGAAGTACTTCCTCTACCCTTAAGAGTTATGACGCATTCCACATACTGAGCACTCAAAAGGACCACTGAATTTGTGAGATTATACCGGAGCATTGTCCACATAAAATGCAGTGTCAATGTCCCCTAACAAAACCGTCCAAAAGTACCAAATATGTTTCAATTTTGATTAAAGGTCTAGCAAGAGTATCCAAGCATGTACAACATACTTGCATCAAAGGTGAGCAAGTAGTAGAGGTCTAAGAGACAATTGCCAATAAGAGTAGCCCACGAGAAACTCAATGTGAAACGAATGAATTGTTTGCTTGACAAAACCACAGAAATCGCAACTTCCTAAACAATTGGGGAAAGTTGCATACGAAGCCCATTATGTAAGCCACATTGGATATGTTCATAGGATATACAACTTCATACGAATCGATTTTTCCCCGGAAATCCAAGTTCATAAGACCATTCAAACAACCACTAGAGCTCTTAACAATACAAATTCCAGTGTCCATCAATAACTGACCTATACATAGGACATGCACCGTAGCAGCAACCAAAACAAATAGCAACCAAAACAAAAATAACAACCTGCAACGAAAGTGAGTACAAGAGTTACCTTCACAAGAAAGTTACCATTCCGTCGATGATCAAAACCATTCAACTTTGTCATAGGCTGCAAACCCATCTCAAGAAAGTGACCATTTACAACAATATCTAAATTTCAAACACGCCCAAATTCAAATCAAAACAAAATAATGTATAAAAGGGTTGATTGAGAATACCAGCATATGAACAAAGCTTGAAGTTCTTGATTCATTGGGTCTCAAGTAATCAACAGGTAAAAAAACAGAGACCCTGATCGATATACAAGCACATTAAGTTGATAACCAACAAACAAATCAAATCAATATAATTAAAGAAGTTGAGAGTAAGAATTCGTAACCTGGGGAAGTTGTGAAGACAGTTCATAGTGTTAGAAAGGTGAACCGCTTTAGATGAGAGATGTTAAAAATTTTGTTTCTTAATGGGCATTCTGTGAGAGTACTCCCAAACTCCAAAGTGTTTGGAAAACGATGTGCATTCAGATATTTTTTTCAGTACTGTCATCTCTGCTTTGGATCTTTTACACCTGCCATTCCCTCATAATAATCAATATTAATATCAATATATATTATTAAAGCAGGTTTTTTTCGAACTCCCACAACGATTTATACATTCTAGAATGTCCGTATTTTCTATATTATGCATTAAAAAATTCTAATTAAATCGTATATATGGTAAGTGACCAAGGAATTGAATGTGAATCGTATATGATATGGTAAATAAAAAAAATAAGAATTAAACATTCTAGAAACTCCATATTGAAATCCATGGAC
>JBBYHQ010338081.1:0-13295 GCA_038382645.1 Spergularia azorica
TGTGTTCGATACCCACTTATCCTATCTACTTTAGGTAGTATTTTGTGGTAATTTGATAGGATTTAACGACAATCTTCATATCAATTTGGTCCCTCTTTACTTGAAAATTGTCAAACTTTTATATGCAATAATATCTTTCGTTGAATGTTTGCAAAAAAAATTAGTCTTTATCATATACTATTATCAAAGATAAAACTTTTTTAACCGATTAAGTTATTGATCTCAAGTTAATGATGTTGAATGATTAAATCTAATAGAGAGTTTAGTTATTCTATAATTACACGTAAAAAGAAAACTATGTATATTCGTAATACTACCAGGTAAGGATCAATTTCATTATACTTACCCAATATAGTAAGTAATACGAAAAAAGTATGAGTTGAAGGACCAATAATTTGTTTAATTAATGATATTTGTTGGGTTGCAGGTTTTTATAATAACAAATTTAATGGTTGTCTAAGGTTAGTAAATTGGATATGTAGTTTTTTATTAAACTAACATTAATGCTGTAGAGATTGTTCTAGCTTATATAAGCAGTTTCCTCAGTTCAAGTTAAGGGAACAAGTCGAGCCATGGAACAACTACAACTACAAGAGTACTTTCGATCATGTTAAATGGTTAGAACTCTTGTACAGACTTCTTTGATAAATTATAAGATTGTCTGCCTTGAGAAAACGCAAGCATGGAGCAACGTATGAGACAATCTATCTTACTTTGTTCCATACATTGTTCATTTGTTCGTATGCAAAACAAAACGCTTCTTCTCCGATATTCGAATACGTCCAAATTTTTTCAATGATTCTCGGAAACTTAGTTTAAAGTAAAAATTCTCATATATTCCGTGTTTTGATTAATATTTTATTAAACGACGTATCTTTATTTGATCTCATAAGATCAATTTCCAAAATAAAATATTCTGAGTTTGTAAAACTATATATTTTGAGATATACCTTTCTTGATCGTATTAACCTAATGTTTTCGCGGATTGTATACCATACAATGTACTCTGGAATCTGGTTTTATGTACTTTAACAGGATTAATCGTTTAATACCATCATTACTAATATAAAAGTACGCTATTTCTAGAATCTATAAGAATAAGTTGTTGTCTAGTGAATAAACCCGTGTAAATGTTAAACCCTATTTTCATATCACATATTAAATTATATTTCAATTAGTGACACCACTTGTCTAATATATTACTTTATTGTTCATATGATTAAGTTGACATGAGATTAAATGATCTTCAATGAACGGTTTTGGATTTTAGATTATAGAACAAGTGTTTAAATGAGTTAACTTTATATCCGTACAAGTACCCAGAAATATTGAGAGATGATATATGTTACGTTAACGGTTTGAAAGGTTCTAAGAATATTCCTTGTTATAGCACTGAGGCGAGAATTCAGATTTATTGATTCACAAGCATTGTCAACGACTCAACGAGGTTTGAATCTAGCCATTGCATTTCTTTTGATTTTCCTTTCCTATATATATACTTGAATTATACCTTTCGTATCCCTTTAGTTTCTTAAAAATTGTTTTTATCTTTTTTCGTACCTAAATCTCATTTCAAACATGTTGACTATCCTTCTCCGGTATTGACCCTCATGTGCAATTCTCCTGACTTTCTATTCACCTCCTTCTTCGCGTTTTGCCTCT
Source organism: Spergularia azorica (assembly GCA_038382645.1). NCBI lineage: Eukaryota > Viridiplantae > Streptophyta > Magnoliopsida > Caryophyllales > Caryophyllaceae > Spergularia > Spergularia azorica. The sequence continues at coordinate 1,663 of JBBYHQ010338081.1, forward strand.
CGTCGCTCCTTCTTTTTCGCTCATAAATATTCACCAAACTAGGTTTTCCCACCAAAATGTTACGTCTTCTACTCCCAAAATCTCAATTTTTGTACTACTTGTTATTACTCTCATCTTTTTTACTACACGTACTATTTTTACCTAAAAAATGGCCTTTGAATCTTTGCTCAATATTTCGTGCTCCTAGAGTACACCATTTATAACTACAAAAAGTAAATATAGTATGTTAAACCTTGCATTGTACTGGTTGTATTTACTTCATTCCTACGATCAATTGAAATCATATGTACTTGTAATTAAACCCAAAATTAATCTAGATAAGTTTTAACTATTTTGTTTGTTTTCAAGTATGCGTCAATTAGTATCGTAAACAAAGCCAATTTTGTGTGGCTAATTGAATCAAATTAATTACTTATTGAGTTCAATAGAATTAGTTTTTTCATTGAAATATTCTATGCAGGTCATGATTGAATGCAATGAGGTTTAAGCTCTGGTTCATTCTAGGGTAGATGGTGGGTAAGAGCATTAAAAAAACAAGAATATAAAATAAAGGAAATAAAGAGTGAGAAATAGGTGAGAGAAAATGTCAAATTGCAAAACTCCATTTTTGTTTTGGTTCTACCCTGGCGAAAAGACCGGGAAGACCAAACAAAATTAGGAATTCAGAATCAGCAAAGGAATATCTTTTGATTGATACTAGCTACTAATGACGAAAATGGTGATGGTCCATCCAAAAACCCAGATGACGTCAACAACGAGGGTCCAAAAGCTTCATCGCTAGGAGAGCATCTGGAATCGGCTATCCGTAATTACGGCATCAAAATGACGACTAAGACGCCGGAGATGGAAGGTCCAACAAGGCCAAAGCAGAACGATAAGGATGGTGGAAATGAAGGTAATAACCCTGTTTTCAATCCTAGCGGTAAGAAATGGAATGACATAGCTGGAAACAAATCTAAATTGGGAATGAAACTGTTCTTTGATGAGGAAACTGCAAATTCTGATGAGGTTACTTTCACGGAAGAAGATGTTGCTTTAGTTATGAATGAGTGGAAGTACACTTTAGTGGGAAATGTAATTGGAGGGAAACCAAAATTACAGGAAATACACAGTTTTGTGGACAAATTATGGTGTCGTGTGGACAAGCCTAGGGTTAATTATTATAGGAAAGGTTGGTTCTCTTTCAGGTTTAACAGCCAGGAAGCCATGGATGACATATTGAAAGGGGGGCAGTGGAAAATTGGGGGAAACTCACTGGTGCTAAAACAATGGAGTCCAAGCTTATCTCAGGAAATTGAGAAGGTTTCATGTATACCAGTGTGGGTTCTTTTTCCTGACCTTGACTCATGTTATTGGTCAAAGGAGGCATTGAGCAAATTGGCTAGCAAAATTGGAAATCTTTTGTATGCTGATCATACCACTACTTCCCAATCCAGGTTGGGATTTGCGAGGGTTATGATAGAAGTGGACGTGTCCCAAGATCTGCCTGACTCTATAATCATTAACTCTCCATTCTGTGGGCAGATTGCTCAGAGAATTAAGTATGAATGGGTGCCTTATTACTGTCATAGCTGCAGTAATTTAGGTCACCTCAGTTATAATTGCAGGTTGAATAAGAAGGCTTCAAATCATCATGTTTCAGAAAAGACTGTAGTGAAGGAGTATAGACCTGAACCAGTTGTTAAGGACACTGAAACAGATGGTTTAGCACAGAAAGGAGAGGAAATTGTAGTTACTAAAAATGGAGCTGAGGAATATGGAGGAACAGATGCTCTGGTTAAGAATCAGGTTGAACTAGATTCTCCTGGTCTTAATCCGACCACACCACCTCCACCTACAGATGCTATAAATGACTTGGGGTTTAAAATGGTCCTTAGTAAATCACAGAGAAGGAGTAACAGGAAAGAATCAGCCGCTGGTGACATGAATGTGGGCAGGAAATATGCTAGCATGCTGAGTTTGGGGATACCTAGCACAGTTCTAGATAATGCTTTCGTTGCATTAGGAAGAGATGGAATTGAGGAGTTGGTCAAACCACCTGATCAACCTTCCAAATAAGAATTGCTAGCTTAAACATAAGAGGACTTAATGAAGTCCTCAAACAGCATGAGGTTAAGGACCTCATGTTGAAAAATAGTTTAGATGTTAGGTATGTTGGAAACTCGAATGAAAGAGAAGAAGTTTCAGAATATAGCTAGTCGAAAATTTGCTATTTTCAAAATAGTAAATAGTTAATCCCATCACTATAATGGGAGAATTTGGATATTATGGAAAGATGAAAATGTCCATTTAGAGGTTCTAATGAATCATGCACAATTCATCCATTGCAAAGTGGAACATTTGCAGTCAAAGAGTATTAGCTTCTTGACTGTGGTGTATGGAAGTAATGCAAGGAAAGATAGGTTGGAGTTATGGAAGCATCTGGAGGATTTGGCAAGTAATCAGTCTGATCATGGGTGATTTCAATGTCATTAGATCTCCAGAGGAGAGAATTAGTGAGCATATCACAGGAGCTGGAGAGATGATGGGGTTCAATGACTGCTTATTAGCTTATGATTTGGATGATATCAGGTATCATGGTGGAGAGTATACCTGGAATAATCATCAGGAAACAAAGGACAGGGTGTGGTCTAAATTAGATAGAGCTTTGGTTAATCCTATCTGTTTAGCACCTTCCCAAACTCTCTTGTTGAAGTGCTGAATCTTGGAATCTTTGATCACAGTCCAATTCAAGTTAGTATCTGTGAGCAAAGGAATATACACAAGAGTTTCAAGTATCTGAACTGCTGGTCTCTACATTCAGATTTTCACAGTGTTGTTAAGGAAGCTTGGGACATAAGGGTCATGGGTACTCCCATGTATAAGTTTTTTGCTAAGCTTAAAAATGTAAGGACTTCTCTTAAAAGTCTCAACAAAAGGCATTTTAACAGCTTATCAAGAAGAGTTCAGGATAGTAAAGAAAAACTTATGGAATGTCAGGGAATTATGCAATCCCACCTAGAGCAAGATGATCTAATTTAAAAGGAGAATTCTATTAGAGATGTATATTGCAAGTTAAGGAAAGCTGAACTCGGCATGCTATACCAAAGAGCTAAAGTGACCCATCTCAAGGAAGCTGATTGTAGTACAAGATATTTTTACTCTAAAATTGCTGAGAGGATTCATTTTAGCAATATTGGCAAAATTAAGGATGAAAATGGAATGGACCACAGTGTAGAAGATGCAATTTCTTATGCTTTCATATCCTACTACAAAAATTTGTTAGGTGTGGAAAAGCAGGTCCAGGAGATGAATGAGACTGAATTAGAGGGTGTTGTATTGTTTGATATTCAAAGAGATATGCTTGATAGACCATTTGAGAATCAGGGCATCAAACATGCTCTATTCAGCATTGACTCAAACAAGAGCCCTGGCCGAGATGGATTTTCTGCTGGCTTCTTTAAGGATGCTTGGGAGATTATTGGGGTGGATTTCTGCAAAACAATTCATAATTTCTTCAAGATTGGCAAAGTTACAAAGTAGCTGAATTCAACTCTAATCACCCTGATTCCAAAGAAATCAAATGCCTCAACTGTAATGGATTATAGACCGATCTCTTGCTTCTCAACTGTTTACAAAACAATAAGTAAAATGTTGGCTGACAGGCTTAAAGTGGTGCTGCCTGATGTTGTGGGTGAAGAACAGGCTGCTTTCTCCTCTAGGAGGAATCTGTTTCAGAATGTAGCTCTATCTCAAGCTCTCATCAAAGGATATTCCCAAAAGAAGGTCTCAAAAAGATGTCTAATCAAAGTGGATATTAGAAAGGCTTTCGATTCTCTCAACTGGAATTTCATCAGGAAAATGCTCCTTATTCTCAAGTTTCCCCCAAAGTTTTCTGGCTGGGTTATGTCTTGCATTACTACTACTTGGTTTTCTCTGAAAATCAATGGTGCTCCTAAGGGTTTCTTTCTAGGGAAGAGTGGGGTCAGGCAAGGGGATCCTATCTCCCTTTACATCTTTGTTCTGAGCATGGAACTATTGGCTAGATTGTTCAGAAAGCTGAATAATTATCCTAATTTCACTTATCATCCGAAGTGTGGGAAAATGAAGCTTACTCACCTGACTTTTGGAGATGATCTGGTGATATTTACGAGAGGTGATGTACCATCTGTGAATGATGTGGTTAGCTGCCTTAATAAGTTTGCAAAAATCTCTGGTTTGGCTGCAAACCCTGCTAAAATAAAGATTTATTTGTTAGTGGAGTGGGAGATGATCTAAAAACTCAAATCCTGCAACAATCAGGGTTTTCTGAGGGTCAATTTCCCTTTAGATACTATTGTGTGTGCCCCTTAACAATTCTAGGATAGTCTATGAGATGTACAATTCCCTGCTTCTCAAGATCAAGTCTAGGATTTTGCACTGGTCTAATCATTATCTATCATATGCCGGGCAAAGTCTGCTCATAAACTCAGTTATCTTTGGCATTGAGAAGTTTTGGTGCTCAAGCATTCTTCTCCCAAAAGGAGTAGTTAAGAGTATCAACAGAGTTTGTAAAGACTTTTTGTGGGGCATTAAGGAGGGTCAAAAGAAAATGGTGTTTAAAAGCTGGGCTAGTGCTTGCTCCCCAAGGAAAGAAGGTGGTTTTCACATTAAGGAAGTGCTCAGCTGGAACAAGGCTTTGCTTTCTAAATGGATTTGGATGATTGAAGTAAACAAAGAGAGTATGTGGAATGAATGGGTCAACAAGTATGTGCTGAAAGGCAAATCCTTTTGGGCTAGGGCACAAGACTCTGAACTTTGGAGGAGTATGATTCATATCAGGGATTAGTTGATCTCTAAGACTGGTTCACCTGCAACTGCTAGCATACTACTACTGTCTTGGAATGTAGGAGGAAAATTCCGTGTTAAGAAAGCTTATGAGCATCATAGAGAGAAGGGCAGGAAGATTTCTGGTCATAGCATCATATGGGATGCAGTGATTTAGAGCATAGTGTGGACTGGATTGTGTAGAAAATTAAGCTTTATGTTTGTATTAGAGTACTGAATTGGATGAAGGGAGTTGCTAGTGAGGAGGTCCTGGACCTTCTAAATGCATAAGATTAGGGGGTCTAATTTGTTGTAAGCTTTTAAATTTTATTCCCTTCATGGATGAATAAAATTACTAAATTTTGCATTGCTTGCAAAAAAAAAAAAAAAAAAAAAAAATTCAGGAATCCCGATTGAAAATAACTTATTCTAATTAAATTTTCCCCAATTATTCATGTCTATGTAGCTAAACATAAACAATAGATTATGCTTACCTTGATCGGATAAAATGGCGTATAAAACTCTCCACCTTGATCGGATAATTTTGACGCTCGAGGATGTGAAGAGACACAATTTTGGATTTATATAGGTATAAAAGAAAGGGTAGAGAGTAGAGACTGTCAAAACTTTTTGCCTTTTTTAGTTGCTGCTTTCACTACATATGACATGTGGTAGCATTGGTATTTACCACGTACAAATACGCCATCAATGAAATACATACTAACCCATGTAATTGCATCCGCGTGCATGTCACGTGATTATTTATTTCACTTTAATCCCTCCGTTTGAAAATTCCATCGAACTCTGCGTTCGATTTCCCGTGCCCTCAGAGATGAATAAGGAGAAGGAAAACATTGTTCTTGGAGTTGATAGATGACTTTTTACTAGTTTGTGCAGGTTCCCTATTATGAAGTGGACTTTGGGTTGGGCTTGGGCTTAGGCATGCCCATTTGGGCTTGTGTGACTACCTCCCCTGCCTCCAATGTAGTTGTATTGACTAGCACAAATTGTGGAGATGGTGTTGAAGCTTGGGTTCATATCCATGAAGATGACATTAACAACATTGATTTTGATCTTGGTACTCATCACTCGGGCGACAAGAGATTTTTCTAGATCACAAGCATTTTCAATTGTAATTGTAATAGTCCACTATGATTTCAACCGAGGTTATTCCTCGCCCTTCCACCTATATTTTTATATAAAATTTCGAATTTTATAAGGCGTTCTTGATAATTTGCGAATCATAATTTTTTGCCAGAAAATAATAAATCGTTTTATAAATGTAAAATGGATCATATTTTAGTCATTTAGTGGGGACAAGAACTAACGGTGTTGCCCAACCAGGACGGTTGGAAACGTCGGAGCAGATTTTGATTTTAATTCGCCTCACCTACTTAGACTACTTTTATGACATGAAAAAAATCCAAGCAGAGTTTAATCCCGCCTACTATTAGAGTTGCTCTAACGAATTCTATTGAATAAAACCATAATGCACTCTCTAGATGGTGTAATTCCACCTCAGAAATGTATGGCTAAGATTATATCAGTGACTACGCAATGACTGAAATCAGCAGCCCTAGAGTACATTTCCATGCGTATACTAAAATCATAACATGGCTTTTTTCTAAGCAGTTTGTTACACCTCAATTATTCAGTTCTTTTTCATTTTTGTGATACTTTGTGATAAGATAGCATAGTACCTTGATTTTCAGCCACTTGTTTGATCACACCAAAAAAAAAAAAAAGGATCCACTTATTTTGATTCATTAAACAAGCCATTTTGTCGTGAGGCAATTAAAGATCTCGTTTTCGTATGCTTTCCAGACTTTGTGGAGCTTCTGGCTTTTGAAGAGGGTATGATCACCTCTTTTCATGTTTATTTGGTTTAAAATGTACATTCTTCCTTAACATGTAGCACTTGTTTCTTTTGGGAGTTACTGTATGTGTGCTTTCTACCTTGCTTCTGCTTATGTACAAAGGTTTTAGATGACGATTTATGTTAGCCGACCCCAAATCATTTTGTTGTTGTAGTAGCTGCTTCTTTTGCGATCATTTCGTGATGTTTTGTTCATATAAATGTATGGAGTAATGGTCTAATGGAGTCTTACACTAGTGGGAAATTTGGTATAGAATTCGAAAATTGTCTGATCTTATTCTCAGTTTAGCAGCAAGTCAGCAACAGTTCATTCAGTGACATGATCTCAACTTTGCTTAATGAATTTGTTTAGTCTGTGGCTCTGTGCTGATCTTAAGCTTACCTTTTCTGTGACCATGCATGCTTCGGTAATTTTGACATTAATAATTTAAGCTTACTTTCTTCTGATTATTTCGTTGAGAATTTGAGATGTGTGATCTGTAGATCATGGCTAACTTTCTATGTACGATCAGCTTATAATAAACTTCAATATCCCTGTCAAGTTCTAAATAGGGTTTTGCGTAATCTAGATGCAGCATTTATCTCAAGTTTCGGTACCTGAATGGCTGAATTTTATAATAAGCTCATGGACTGTGGTTTGAAGCACTTCTGTTACACTGATTTAATCCACTGCAGGGTCTTTTAAAAGCTGAGATATGGCCTCGACTTATAAAGCGTACCTGATCAGATCCGCCCCTGGTGTCTGTACACCAGCAGGGTTAAGAGTAAAACACACGGATCATATTGGTTTCCCAAGGGACAGACTTTCACTTGGTTATAGCCAGTCAATCCAAAATCGACATGTTCTGTTTAGGGATTCATCTAGTAGTACTAATAAGGTCTTGAGATATTCCGAGACCAGAAAATGTTTGCATTCACCTTCAAAACAAGTAAGGTCGCAAGCTGTAATGGCACCAGTCTCAGACGCAACCTCTACAACCAGCAAGGTAAATCATAAGTAAGATTAATTTGTTTAACAGGACTTTTGTCATCACTAGGTTTATAAGTTGTCGATTTTGTAGAACTCTCGACAGTAAGGCTTTTGGTGGAATGAATTGATTACACTTTTCTTTAGCACAAACTGTGGCATGGTTTTCTATTTTTAAGACAACTTATTTGATCATACAGCGAGTTTTTACTTTTGGTAAAGGGAAGAGTGAAGGCAACAAGAGCATGAAGTCCCTGGTAAGTCCTCTAAGTGAAAAGTAATCTCCATCTCGATTGTTTTCAATATGTATCTGTGACCAAGCAGGTCAGCTAATTGGTGAGATTAATGATATAGAACTTAAAGTCTTAGTTAGCTATCAGATGTCATGATAGGAAAAGCTGATGCATTGTCTCGTTTTGATTTTGGAAGTGTAGTTGGGAGGTAAAGGAGCAAATCTTGCAGAAATGGCTAGCATCGGATTATCTGTTCCTCCTGGATTGACCATCTCTACGGAGGCATGTCAAGAATACCAGGAGACTGGCAAAAAGATTCCTGAGAGTCTGTGGGAGGAAATTTTGGAGGGTTTGACAGTTATAGATAACGACATGGGGGCTAAACTTGGAGACCCTGCCAAGCCTCTTCTACTCTCAGTTCGGTCTGGTGCTGCAGTAAGACATTATACCTTTTGACTGATTGTAATTCAATGATGAATTCCTTACACTTTCCAAGTATGGATATTTGTCAGTCCTTAGCTTCTCTAAAGTTGATGTCTTATACCTCCAGATTTCTATGCCTGGCATGATGGACACTGTTCTTAACCTGGGACTCAATGATAGTGTTGTCGATGGCCTGGCAGCAAAAAGTGGAGAACGATTTGCCTATGACTCGTATAGGCGTTTCCTTGACATGTTTGGTAATGTTGTAAGTATTCACCTGATCACATCCATTAAGTTTTTCTCCTCTAATTTCCTAAAACGGTTACTTCTCGGGAGCTTATGTTCTGTGCCTGAATAGGATTATTTATTTGGAAACAGAAGCTAAAATCGGCATTATATTTTAGATCACACACACCCCCATTTTGCAAAAATTTTAGATTTCTGACTTGGTTATGGTTGGGGTATCGGTGTATCTGTGCCTGAATTAGATTGTTTATTGTTCAAGGTCATGGGTATTTCCCACTCGTTATTTGAAGAGAAGTTAGAAAAGATGAAGCAGGCAAAAGGAGTTAAGCTTGACACGGAGCTAACAGCTTTTGATCTGAAAGAGCTTGTTCAACTTTACAAGAATGTTTATATTGAAGCAAATGGAGAAAAGTTTCCTGATGGTTGTTACATCTCTCCCTTCTCTCTTTTGTCTTCGTTTGATAGTACTGACTGTTTCAAAGCTCCATAACTCTTTTTCGACACTGTGCATAATGTCCAATATTTAAGTTCACCTTCTTGTGTCATTCTATGCAACTTTCAGATCCGAAAACTCAGCTTCAGCTGGCTATCCAAGCAGTATTTGACTCATGGGACAGTCAGAGGGCTAGAAAGTACCGAAGCATTAACCAGATTACTGGACTGAAAGGTACTGCAGTCAATATCCAGTCTATGGTGTTTGGAAATATGGGAAATACTTCAGGAACTGGCGTTCTTTTCACTCGAAACCCAAGCACTGGTGAAAAGAAGTTGTATGGGGAGTTTTTAATCAATGCTCAGGTATATCTATTAGCCTATGCTAGTTTTACTACTCTGCAGTTGCCAGTCTTATATATGTCCATTGACAATTTGACATTATGATTCATGCGCAACAAAAGGGAGAAGATGTAGTTGCTGGAATACGGACACCAGAAGACTTGGACACTATGAAAAGCTGCATGCCTGAAGCATACAAAGAGCTTTTGGAGAACTGTGAAATTCTAGAATGGCATTACAAGGATATGCAGGTAATCATTCATAATTTACTCTGATTTGTTCCGTCTTTTATCTTATCTTACAATACTTCTTGAATCTTGACAGTAAATCATAAACATAGGACAGTTTTCTGGCCAAAATTTGTAGTTTGTTACAATGATTGTATGATCGGTCCATTTATGTTAACACAGGATATTGAATTCACTGTTCAAGAAAATAGGCTGTGGATGTTGCAATGCCGATCTGGTAAGAGAACTGGAAAAGGTGCAGTGAAGATAACTGTGGACATGGTGGATGAAGGGATTGTTGATACTCGGACTGCCATTAAGATGGTGGAACCACAGCATCTTGACCAACTTCTTCACCCTCAGGTAAAGAGCATGTGCTGGTTCATGTTTTTTTCATCAGCTTCGGTTAAGTCCTTACTTGTTATACTTGCAAATATCAATTCTGATCATCGTTTACTATTCTTAAGTTTGAAAATCCATCTGCCTACAAAGAAAGAGTGATTGCACAAGGCCTTCCTGCATCACCTGGAGCTGCTGTCGGACAAATTGTATTCAGTACTGATGATGCTGAAGCTTGGCATGCGCAAGGCAAAAATGTCATTCTGGTATGCCTGTAATAATAGTAACTTCTCTCCGGAGCTTCTTACATCTGTTGTAATGTTGATCTTGATGACCAGTCCAGTCATATGTCCTGCAAAAATGCCTCCATACCTATACCTAGATATTGCTTGAACTTATTTTGTGATACCAAGCTGAAATTTGTTTTTAACTTTTTACATACATCTGCTGCATCATAAAGGTGAGGTCTGAAACTAGCCCAGAGGATGTAGGAGGTATGCATGCGGCTGTGGGTATCTTGACTGCAAGGGGTGGCATGACTTCTCACGCAGCTGTTGTGGCTCGTGGATGGGGAAAATGTTGTATATCGGGTTGTTCTGAAATTCGCGTGAATGATTCTGACAAGGTAGATACTGTGTCTACTTTCAGTTTTCATGCTTCTTTGTTTCAATATTGTTGATGTATATGAGATTATTAACATGTTTGTTTCACAGGTTCTTACTGTTGGAGAGAAAGTGATGACAGAAGGGGACTGGCTTTCACTCAATGGATCTACTGGTGAAGTGATCTTAGGGAAAGAACCGCTGTCACCTCCTGCTCTGAGCGGGGATTTGGAAGAATTCATGTCTTGGGCTGACGAGATACGACACCTTAAGGTGCTGATCAGCTGATGTGTTTACATTTTTTATGTCTTGAAATGTCAAAGCACACTTCTTCAAGATCTTCGAAACTGATGTACTGTCAGTCTGTCACATACATTCTTCTTGTTCTTGAATCACTTAAGGCCATTTCTTAAGCATCAGTATCCTTCCTGAATCTTGAACCAATTAAGCGCGATGTGATGAGTCCATAGAATCAACTTTTATAAAGCACACTCTAATAATACCTTCTGTGCAGGTCATGGCTAATGCTGATACACCAGAGGACGCCTTGGCAGCGAGAAACAATGGTGCTGAAGGGATTGGACTTTGTAGAACAGAACACATGGTATATTCCATCATTCTCCTATCCAAACATCTGGTAGAACCTTGATTTAGTTAAAAGGGTGGGGGAGGGCGTGCATTTGTCATCACATAGAGAGATACTAATGTACAGTTTCCGCATTATGCTCCAAAGCAGTCATATGAGTGTTGTTAACCTGTAATGTTTTCCACGCTTTTTAGTTTTTCGCTTCAGATGATAGGATAAAGGCAGTAAGGAAGATGATAATGGCAGTTACAGTAGAACAGAGAAAAGAAGCTCTAGACCAGCTGTTACCTTATCAGAGATCAGACTTTGAGGGAATTTTCCGCGCCATGGATGGTAAGTAGTGTTGTGTTATGTTCTCAGTTTCTTAAGGTGTCATTTATATCCAATGTTCGCCACACATATCGTTTCTTAATTTTGTCATTCATGTCCTCAGGACTTCCTGTGACAATCAGATTGTTAGATCCTCCACTACATGAATTTCTTCCAGAAGGAGACTTAGAACAGATTGTCAGTGAGCTTGCATCAGAGACTAACATGACCGAGGATGAAGTCTTCTCTAGGATTGAAAACCTATC
>JBBYHQ010338092.1:0-13293 GCA_038382645.1 Spergularia azorica
CTGATTTGATTTGATTTGATTTGAATAAATCTGATCTGATTTGAAAACACTGTTGAATAAGTTGAATCGCACAGGGCGTGGATCAGCATTATTATTTTGCTTTTATTTAAAAAAAAAAAAAAAAAAAAAAACTCTACATGCATGGTAGAGTGATATCAATACTAGAAATTATGAGTAAAATTCAATCAATAACTCCATAAGACAATAATACGGTACCTTAATTATCCATTTATAGTGGACTGAGAAGTGAGAACGGTTTATATCAGCTCAAATAAATTCGACATACAAATCGACGACTCTGAAAGGTACAAGGTCAAAATGTATGTCTATGTTCTAGGGTGGTAAAAACACCACTTTTTACCCTTCCTTCCACTGAAAGTTAAAGTCAAAATGGAAAAGAAAAGTTAGGAAGGATAGGTCAGAGTTATGTACCCTTAAGACGATGATTATGTCCATTTTCTCTCCCATGTAATCGAGAACTTCAACTCACACCCACCTTTTTCTTCTTTTACCCTCTCTCTCCACTCCTTTTTCTGATAGAAACTCATGTATATCTAGCTATATAGCTAGGACTGGGAATAAAATCTCATATAAATTTCCTCAGTATTAATTTCTATAACATTCAAAACCATAATAATTATATCAAAAACAAATATAATCATCATCATCATAAACCTCCTGCACAAAAACAATCATCATGTCCTCAAATTCCTCCTTCATATCATCATTAAACTCTTCTCCTTCATTCTCTTACTTTTGTCAACGCTCCTCTTCTTTTTACTCCTTCAAAAAATCATTTTTGATAGTAATAATTAGTAGAGGAAGAAACCTCAAGAGGAAGAAGAAGAAGAAGAAGAAGAAGAAGAAGAAGAAGAAGAAGAAGAAGAAGAAGAAGAAGAAGAAGAAAAATTCATCAAGATGGTGAAGAAAGATTATTCAACAATATTATCATGTATTTCCTTCTCATTGAAGAACTTGAGGAAACCCTAGCTTCGCTTTTCACACTGCTTTTTAGCTCATATATAATAATAATATTATTATTATGAGACGATCCCATGAGTAAAATTTCGATAACTTCATTCATAAGCAAGAAATGAAATGAATTGAAGTTGGTTTTTAAGGGTTCGATAATGATGAGATTACTCAAGCTGAGCTGAGCATATGGGAAAGTGATGATGATGGTGAGGTTATTGTTTCTTCGCTCTTCTTTGAGATCTCAAATGGGGATTAATATGGAATGAAGCATCACGGTCCGATCTCTTAAATTTCTTTTTCAATTATGCTTTTAAGTTATATCGTAGATCTAGTACTCTTATGTTCGATCATAAGATGTACTACTGCAACGACTCTCCGAAAGTTTATTATGGCATTCAAAGAACGAATTGAATTGGACCACATTGCTCGGCGAGTTGATTATTAAAATATCTTGGTTTTGTACTAGTATATGTAATAGTATAAGTTACATATGGGTTTACACACAATATATATATATATATATATATATATATATATATATAGATTTGTTATTACCTTATTGTTCCAATTTGTTTGCTAGTAGGTCGTTATTATGAAGACTAGTGGTGTAATAGTAGTACGTTGTTGTTGGAGTATTAATGCTTGGGTGCAAGTTTGGGAAGCTAAGCATGCAAAATTAAATGTATGCAGGGCCGGCTATTTGCATTTGCGAGCGGTGCGCTCGCACAGGGCCTCGTCATTACAGGGGCCCCTTATATAATGTTTGCGTATTGAGTATTATCATATACTGGTATGTGGAGTTTGGCCCAATGGATGCCTCAAGAAATTTTATCCGTACCACCAGTGTTCGAACCTTGACATGCATTTCTTCCTCTCTGACTTCCTGAATTTTTTCATTGCACTCCTATGATTTAACCGCAATTCTGGGCCCGGATGTTATTTTTTTTTCTTCTCCAAATCTAATATTCTGTTTTACGAAAATTACTGTCTTGAAGTCTTATAATTGCAAAAATCATGCACTCGGTTCATGTACATTAATTAGACGACGTGTAAATTTGACGTATCCTTTTTTGTATTGCCTTTGACGGTAATATAATTAATTAACTTCGATTTAGACTACGTCTTCAACCTTTCGTTTAAGGATTTTGGGGCCTCATTCAAAAGTCTCGCACAGGGCCCCTAAAATCTCCAAGACGGCCCTGAATGTATGGGTTTCTATTTGTATGAAATTTTTTTGCAAAAAGGACAATGATAAATGAATTATTCTCCAAAACAGTGAAAGTTTGTTGTTATGGAAATGAGGTTTCTATTTTTGTGAAATCTGAAGCGACAGTGAGTATAATTTGTACTATGACTCTTATATTATATGCTTTCATATTACTGCTTATAGTAAGTTAGCAACCCTGATAAATTTCAGGATCAAATTAATTTCATAATTTGTATGTAGTGTAGGAGCTGTTCATCTAGCTAGCTAGGGTTGCATTGCATAATTCTTATCATATATATTCGACTACTGTTTAGACTATTTATGAAACATTCAGAAATCAGAGTTCCAGTAATCTTGAAGCTTCATTAATTATAGTTAAAATGTTGAATTTTCATTCTCATCATATATATGACCATCCATCATGTCATTATAGATCTTAATTAATTAATTATTCAAGTGAATGTATTGTATAGTAGAAACTTAATTACGGTTAGTCATTTCTGGTTTAGCCGGCAAGTCGTTGGAAGGAGTCTTTGAAGCGATGGAGTAGGGTAATGTCGTTGCGACGTTGTTTAAGCTATATTAGCTTAGACGGATTTACATTCTAGCTATTTCGTGATGAATGATTGCTCTGTATATTGCACGATTGTAGATTATTGAGTAGCGCATATATGTGCTTTAAATTAATTGGATGCAAAATATAGTCATTATATTTCATGTCAGATTAACTATGACTTAATTAAATCGTCCATCATATTATTATCATTGCCATAGATAATCGTTTTATTATTATTGATATTTATGGGGCAATAATGCGTGCAATAATATCTAGTGAACTGCTGGTTCATGGATTTCATAGTTGCACGCTGCTGGTAATGCATCATGAATCAAGGTACTTAGGTACTCTTGGAAGTTCATGTGTGGATTTCAGGTTGGGGTCAAAGTTTTATGGGATGAATGACATAACAATCGAGTAAGTCATTTCGATCTTGGATTCATCGTTTTTAGCATGTCAATTGGTTTTAAAACAGAATATTCCGTAATATTGATGTATAGATTCATAGTCTCAGTTTGTCATAGACTCTAGCTATGTTTTCTTCCCATAAAAGTGATATTAAATTTCGATAGGGTTTTACAAAATAAACTTGTTGTGAGTTTTAATTTGCCGCAAATTCCAGTCCGATAAGTTGTTAACGATGACTGTTATAAGATTTGGGTTCCATTTATTTGCCCGACCATGTTCAACTGCGCTTTTGAACACGATCGCATGTATTTGTGCATGGTCTATGCCTGCTTCTCTTGCAAAACGAGCCTTAGCATTTCATCAACAACAATATGCATGTGTGGTCAATTGGCCAAAACTAATTCAGTGAAACGGTAAAAAGTACCTCTATTTTAAGAAATTTACCATTGCGAAGGCCGTATCTTTGTTTCCTTTAATAGGATTTTCATGTCACTCAAACGTCGGCATCCAAATAAACAAGGAAACAACGACTTATTGAAAGAGCATCAAGAACTTTAATTTAGTGATATGCCTTCACAAATCCGTCGCCAATCAGTTCATAATTATTTGTCATTGTCTGCCAAATGAAATAAAGGTCACATTTCACATGAGATTACACTATATATTCCCACATTTTGAATTGTGACCAGTTTAGTACACTCACATTAGCTAGCTAGCAACATCATGCACTTTCTTTTTAATTACTTTTTCAAGTTTTATGATTATGCTTCCCCCCTAAAATTCTAAGTCAATTTGTGTATTTATGTTGCCCTTCTAAATTCTCCCCATGTTATTCCAATTTATGCCCAAATCGGACCGTATGTACCATTGTACCTCATTATCAAATACGGTGTACTTTTACATAGAGGCGATATAGTTTATCGGTGAACCTTTACATCGATTTTTTTTTTTTTTTTTGAAAAACCTTTATACTCATATAACTGCTGGACATTTTAAAAGCAAGTTCTTTTCCACATATCGATTTCCGTTAATGTTAGTTAGTTTATTAAACTATATCGTTACAAAAAGGTATTCACAATTTTCCTGTTATTTATACTTTTATATACTTCAATAAGGTTATGTAAAAGAAAACTCACCCAATAAGATATATACTAGTACACCATACATTAGAAATATTTAAAAAAATAATTCAAGAGGTATACATTTGCTTCCAATACATTGGATACAAAGATTTTTTGCATATAGTTTGTATACATTTCAACTATACAACCACAGATAATTCGATAAATGATTAAATTAAACGATAAAATGTGCTTTATAAAATGAGTGCATGTAATGTGATGCTCCATTTCAACCAATTCATGACCCTATAATCTCTCAGGTGCGCCCAATGTTAGTATGTGCCTCGAGTTATAATCACTTATTACAACTCGATCGTATGTTAATCAAACCATCATAGAAACATATACTCCGTAATGTTGTGTCGATCATTCCTCCTCGCATCTGTCCATCGGTGTCGTCAATTAAGATTTGAGTCCAAAGACGCGACTACTCAGCCCAACACAACGAGTCAGCAAAAGTAGCCCAACTTCACCCACTTCTCCCACTTCTCCCTCCCTCTCTCGAACACACATCACCCCACTGTTTACCCCCAAAAAAAGTTACAACCCAGAAAAAAAAAGCCCTAATTGCAAAAATTCATCAATTTCTACTATAATCACTTCATTTCTCTGCTATCAATTGAAGATTTGATTATGAATGATTTGACCCACATATCGGTATCTTCAATGACACAACTCAATCTGTAAAATTCGGTGCTGAGTAAAATAAGAAAGTAAAAAAATTTGTGGGGAAATTGTTCGGAGCCGGGTATCTGAATCGGTAATGTCGGATAGTAGGCGGTCTCGGGTCACCGTCACACTCGGGCGCGGTGGTCGGGTAAAATTTTCCCCCCATTTCTTTAATTTTCTGTAATTAGGGTTTCATTAATTTTGATTTTTGATTTTATTTGCATATTTTAGACTTTAAATTTTCTTGCTTTTTAATTCTAGTTTGTACAATTGTTAATTTTATGTATAATTGGGGTTTTAGTTTGTTAGTTGATAGGGGTAAGGTTGCGTATATTCGGACCGCCCCGAAATCTTGGGTTTTGTAAGGTTTTAGTAAAGCTAGGTTAAGAGTTAGAAATGTGTGTTATGTTGATGATTATATATGCTTGATTACTGGAAGGATTTGGGGGTGTGTGAGTTCAATTTCCTGGAAATTTGTAGAAATGACATACCTTTGGGGTTTGGGGTAGTGAGTTGCGGTTATTGAAGCGTGTTTGGGGACGTGTTTTACGGGTTAGCTTGTTCAATTTGGCTTCAATTGAATCAAAATCCCGACTTTTAGAGTTTAGACTACTACATTGCAATTGAACGAATCAAAATGTGGTGGGGGTGGGGGGCAGGGGGTGGTTAAGACTTAGAAATGTGTATTATGATGATTATATATGCTTGATCACAGGAAATTTGTGGTGTTGTTGGAGTTCAATGTCGTGGAAATTTGTAGAAATGACATACCTTTGGGGTTTGGGGTAGTGAGTTCCGGTTACTGAAGCGGGTTTGGGAACGTGTTTCATACTTTCGTGGGTTAGCTTGTTTGAATTGGCTTAAATTGAACCAAAAGCCCGACTTTTGGACTATGACATTGCAATTGAATGAATCTAATTGTGGTGGGGGAAGGAGGGAGGGGGAGGGGGAGGGGGTGGTGGTGGGATTTGAGAGATGGATTTGACAATAATTTGGGTGTATAATATCACATTCTTTAAGACTTGTGTGAACTCTGTACACGAAATAAACTAGGAAGAAAAGACGGTGATGCTTACATTTGGACCTCCCCGGAAACTTGGGTGGTAAAGGTTTAGTAATGCTAGGTTAAACTTAGAAATGTGTAGGTTGTTGGTACTTATGAATTTAATTTTCTGGACTTCCGTAGAAATGACACCCATTTGAGTTTTGGGTAACGAGTTCTAGTTATTGAAATGGGTTTGGGAACGTGATTCACAGGTTTGCTGGTTTATTGGTTTGAATGAACCAAATGGTATACTGATAGTGTACGAAATTGCAATTCAACGAATCAAAATTGTGGTGAGGGTGGAGTGTGGGGGTTGGTGGTGAGAGAAGAACTTGACAATAACTTGGGTTTGTAATCACACATTCTTCTAGACTTGTGCGAACTATGTAGACAAAATGAACTAAGAAGAACAAAAGGGCGTTGGAAGTTGGAACTTAACTGTGACCTCTTGCTTTTCTTTTGAAGGTAGGAGAACTTGGTAAATGTGGATGTTGGTACTTGGTATTGCTTTCTGACTAAATTGGTGGTGACTCAATGCAGGTGGTAAATAGGGCAGGGTTGTTGGATGAGGGGATCCCAATTGGCATGCCCGCTGCAGGAGGCAAGCGTTCCATCCGAGATAGACTTGGTGGTGATTCCGGAGATAGAAGCAAATCTTTTAAGCGGTGCGTATACATTTACTTGTGCTATTATGTGTGATTGCCATCTTTGTCAATCGATCGCCCATGCCGTTTCATACGGCTAGAATTTAATCGGAGATTTCTGCTTCGTTTTGCTTCGTCTAATGGATTTTCCTTTTTTTTTTTTCTTTCTTTTCAATTTTTAATTTTGTAATGCTAGTGGGTGGTAGTTTGCTTTTACAGAGATGATTTGGTGGGTTTAATTTTACTGTAATTCTTTGATATTACTCGTGCTCATGAGTCATGAGTCATGAGTAGTAATGATTACTGGGACTTCCTTTGTTTAGTGGCTTTTGATATTCTATATCTCACAATGCAGGCAGCGTGGGGAGAGCTCAAGTACCTCAATTGGTAATGCCCTGTAAAAGTGTTATGCTTTTCTGTACTTACTGATTTCTGAACATATATCCTTCCTACTAACCATGGTGCCTTTGAAAAATATAGATATGTGTCTTGGTCAAGATGACCTTCGGTTCAAACTTCTTCAAAAAAACACGGGCCTGGAGTCTGGTAACAGTGAGTCACTGCGCTGTGTTGATCTCCGAGAAAAATTGTCAAGTAGGTCTTCTCGACCTTCCGCAGATAGTATGACAATGCGGCCTCCAGAATCCGCTGCTAGTACACGGCATCCTGTGCGTGACCCTAGAGATTCTGGAATGATGAGGCATCCTGTACTTGGATCCAGGGATACTGGCACATTAGGTCGATTTCCTCCCTTGAGAAACCCAAGTGAATTATCTGTCATTGGTCCTCCTCGAAGTTATTCTTCCTGGAATTTGGAAAATTTGAGAAGGAGATCTCCAGAGCCCTTGAGACACAGATCTCCAGTGGACTTGAGACAAAGATCTCCAGTGGACTTGAGACAAAGATCTCCAGTGGGCTTGAGACGAAGATCTCCAGGGGACTTGAGGCGAAGATCTCCTGTGGACTTGATACCAAGATCTCCAGAGGACTTAAGACGTAGATCTCCTGGGTTTTTGAGACGAAGGTCCCCAGAAGTTATGAGACGAAGATCCCCAGAAGTTATGAGACGAAGATTTCCGGAAGTTATGAGACGTAGATCTCCGGAAGTTATGAGACGTAGGTCTCCACAAGTTATGAGACGTAGATCTCCAGAGAGGCTTTTCCCCCCGCCTGCTGCTAGAGGACTCTCCCCCCCAAGAAGTAGAGAAGATATGCAGAGAAGGCCATTAATCAGTCCGTATGATGAGGGAAGGTCAACTTCATATCTAAGGATCAGTCCAACTAGAGCTGTTCGATCTTCTCCTTATCTTACTCAATCTTCTGTACCTGCACCTCCGATGAACTCTGTGATACCAATCTCTCACTATTCTCAACCTGGTGGAATTATGCAGAAGATCCCAACTGCGGTATGGTGTCTATCTACCCTCCATATGTGCTTAGAGTATGTCACTGTTTTCTATGAGGACCTACTTTTATTGTCTATTTTCTAAATGGCTATTCTTCGAGCTTTTCTTTGTGTATACTTCTAAAATCATTATATGGCTCTCAAATTTTAAAATTTAACTTATATACTTGTTGTTTACTATTGTTGATTTATTTATTCTGGAAACATTTGTATTGGTTGTTGTTCGCCAGGACCTAAGCTGTTATTAGTCTTATTGTCAATATTGCAAGATAGAGGCAGTCTCATTATTAGAAGTGACCTTCCTATTTGTATAGATATGTGAGGAGTCAGCAATTATTTATCTTTAGTGCATTTAATCACTTATGTTTGGCTATTCATGTGTCCGCTTTTGTTTTTTCCTTTGCAAATAGGAAGAAAGATAGTTGCAACCAAAGCCTGTCAGTTGTCTTTGTTTCCCCTTCTTAATTTAGCGATGGCATTGCTGTGTGGTTGGAACAAGTTGTGAGTTTAGGTGCATAGCATGTGGACAATTTGATTGAAGTATCATTCTGAATTGGGCCATATCTCTAGACTAATCAGTGCGATACAGCTTCACTAAATTATCCTTAATTCCTGTGCATTTGTGTTAAAATTCATGTATTAATTAACATGGGGGTTACTTGAAAGTATTTCGTATTACTTTGTTATGTGTTATAAAGATTAGGTCATTTAGGTGTACTGAAATCGAAAGAAGTAACTTTGATCTCCCACAAGAATCTGTCTAAGTTGATACCGTCATACTTGTATGCTTTTTATTTATTCTTGGCATTTCTGTATCTTTGCAGGTTAATGTGCCTCCCACTGTTGATAGTTTGCTGGAGTCTCTTGGCTTGGAAAAGTATGCTATCTTTTTCAAGGCAGAGGAGGTACTTCTTTCATGTTTCAATTGTTATTTGACTGTTTCGTAATGCTCTTTCTCAAGCTTACAAGTTACTTGAGAGTTTATGAACTTTTTGTGAATTGAATTTGTTGGATACGTCAATTTAGAAACATAGCTGGAGTGGGGGAGTTTAGATAGGAATAAGGAGGGGGAGGGGGGGGATTTGGTTAATGTGGTAGTATCTTGTAGTAACTCTGAAGTCTGAATCGACAGTTTTCTGTTCTGGTTCCTACGACCAAGTTGAGCCAAATTATTGTGTCACAGTAGCTCTTTTGTAAATTGGATATTTGTCAGTTAGCTGTGCAGTAATTCATCTGTCCTGGAACCTGTGAATATATTGACAGGAGTTGGACTGATTTTTTAAAATATTGTCATGGGGTAAATAAGTTGTGTATACTCCATATTATAAGAGGAGCCTATAGAATTCACCTGGACCTGCTAGATAAATGTATACGTTTTTGCCATGGCTGGAGTTCTTCCATCTCATGAGATCAAGTCACACCGTTGTGACACCTACACATCATCGGTTGAGTTAAAAGTCATTTAATTTGCTAAATCCGAAGCTCGTGATGCATAGCTCCATGCAATTCCCTGCTCAACAATGTGCCTGGATTCTTCCTTGCTGGCACATATTGAATCTCTGTGCCCAAGAGCCACATATTGATGCTTGCTATTCACATCCGGTCATTCTTAAGCATATCATTTCGCCTCACGCCCTCACCTTTGCTCTTCTGCCTGGATGTTTGCTGGTTGATCTTCATGGGAGTTGGGACTAAGGTTGAATATAACACCCAAGAATTTAGTGGAAACTTTGATTTGAACTTCCACCACTTGAAATGCATGAATGCTTTGGAGCGCTCACAGCTTTTTATCTAATATTCTAGTCACACAGTATTCCAAAAGATACATGAACCACCCAGATATTATCTGGAATATTTGAAGAACTACTGTAGAATCCTCCCTAGTTAGATCTGCCATTTAGTCCTTTGGACTCTTTCACAGACAAATCCTCCCAGGTTCTGCTGTCCAGCTCGTATTTAGGTATCCATGTTTCTTGGCTTGGCTAACATTCCCACAGAGGGTTTCAAGCTGTGTATAACCTTGCCCTTGTCATTTACAAGCAAGTTGGGGTTAGTTGATTGACTTTATTTAAGATAAATCCCTAGTGTGCCCATGTCATATTTCTGTGCACAGGGTGTTCACTACAAACAATGCTTTATAATGAAATACCCCTCTAAATGGTGATGTGCTTGGCTGAGGGTTGTGAGACGTTTTCTAGGTCACCCCAAGGGGATGACTATGCCCAAGAAGCTTAGTGTTCTCATTAGATGAAGGGGCCACCTGTGACATTTTACTGTATTTCTCTTTTTTTTTTTCTTTTTTCGAAAAATTGTGGCGCATAAATGCTTCACGTAAGTTGTATTTGTACTATTCTTGAATGGTTTACTGGCCTACGGGTGTCTTGTGGGACACTGGGACCACAGTTCAGTTACCTTAGTTTATCAATCTCTTGTTACCTCTGTGTTTTCTTCACTTCAATGTGTCTATGACTTCTTGGCCTCTCCCAATGAAGAGCTTGTACCTTGAAAGGAACTTTAGCCTTCCAAGTATCAGTTAGGATTATGATCTCCCTCAGTCATATATGAGAAATTGAGAATTTTAGAGTAATAACCTTTCTGTATGTTGTGTGCTTCACCTAAGGTTAGTATGAAACGCTTGAGGATGACAAGATGTCCTACTTACAGTCTTACAATTGCCTTTAATTAAATAGGGTTGGATGAGTGGATCTTTAGTTTATGCTACTACACCCGCTCTCTTTCTTCGCCCTTTTGTAGAAGGCTTCTTCTCTTCATGCTGATGATCAAATCTTTGTTCCTGGAGCAGGTAGACATGAATGCATTGAGGCAGATGGGCGACAGTGATCTAAAGGACTTGGGCATACCTATGGTAAATATTAGATATTCCTTCTATTTGATTTTCCCTTGACTTCTTTCTTGGTGTGTCTTTCTGTTCCTTAAGTTCTTGACTTATTGATGCTCGACGCGGTAATACTTCAGACTTTCTGTTTCAAAGCTGCTAAGTGCTAGTCTTTCAATGCCGAGTACTTGTACAAAAGAATAATAGAAAAAAATAATTTGAAAAAAGAAATATTGAATGTCTCAGATTTCCACACTCTGTAAGCCTTACATTTGCTCTTCTTCTTCTTGAGAGAATAAAGATCGGGGACGACCAATAATCTGCATTTCTGCCTCGGCTTTCTCAGCCGAATGATCAATTTTGTTTGTGAAGGCTGGTATCTTAATATTCCTAGGCTGCAGCACCTCTTTCCTGACTATAACAATTCTGTGTTTGCAAACTAGGGATTTTTTTTTTTTGACGTCATTGTTCATGTTATTGAATCACTTTAAAATCATAAATTACTTTATCCTTCACAATGGTCTTCCCATGTCATTCATTATCTGCTAGAGACAGTTCTAGATGCAGGGTAATCTTTACTTTCTCATTTCGGGTGCTTGTTGCGAACCCTTTTACAGGGTAGCCTAGTACCCTCCATTACCAATAACTAATTCATGGATGTGACTGCTCTCTTGCAGGGTCCTCGGAAGAAACTTCTCCAAGCGGTCGCGCCTCGTGCTAGACGTCTGCTGTAAGAGAGCGTATTCTTGAGTAGAGATCCACTGGTTTTTGGCATGTCCTTCATGCTCCTCCACGTTAAATGCCTGCTTGTCATAGTCACTCCTGGGTGATGGAGGCCGAGCTTACTCTTCTCAATTACTACCCTTACACTAAAAACTCAAATATTTTTTGGGGAAGTCATGTATGTGTATGGTAAATGTAACATTTTGCCATGCTTTTGCGATTGAGCGTAAAACGTACTCAGGGTTTAGCTCTCCAAGCTGTGTGACTTGCAGCAACACATTCTATCTTGAGCGAAAACTGTAGAAATTTTGAAAATTTCAGGAACAAGTTGTATGAAACACTTTGAATGTACAGGCACTCCGGTTATGCATATGCTATAGCTACTGATTCGTTTCATTGACTGTTTAATCACGCATGTAAGGGAATGAGCTAATGTTTTCGTTATTGACCAGGCGGTGGTCGATGAACCACCGGGTGCTTGTCAATTTGGTGGCCACGCTAACACAGTACGCTACGAGCCGTGTAACCCAATCTCTCCAGGGTGGTCGATTCCAATTCTATAAAATCTGTAATTCTAAGTCACTTTTTCGCCCGGCACCCCCGTAACGGTCAAAATTTAAGAAGGCGGGAAATCTACTATATAAACCAAAGTGGCCGTTATTTCTTGCCCCAACAATTTTAACTGATCAAGAAAAATCACACACTCATTCTAATGGCGTCTACCTCTGTTCTTGCTTTTGTCATCCTCATCACCCTCCTCACTTTCACCGCCACCTCGACAACCACGAACACCACCGCCCCACGTGAAACCGACGCCACTGTCTCGACCATCACTTCCACCGGGAACTTCAAAAATTGGTCCGCCATTCTCTCAGCTGAAGACCCTTCCTTTCACCCTCTCAAATTCACCCTCTTAACCCTTCCGCCACCCCGACAACCACCACGATTTCATCGTTGAAAGAACACCTCGGAAATTCATCATTGTTCACACTACAAGTCTATAAGATCATGTTTATTTGCTGCAACTTCATCCAATTTTAATTTTCTGCTTTTTTGTTTCTGATATGATTGATTCATAATTTACATCGTGTGTGTACTTGTGTTGCTGTCTCTTTTAGTTGCGTATACTTGACGTGCATTACCCCAATACGATTATACCTCAAATGACAGGTTTTAGTTAGGACTTAGGAGGGGGGCGGAGTGAATGTAGGCAACCGTGCTCCTATGTTGCCTACACGAGTTAAGCCCCAATTTGAGGTCTTATGTTTCAGAGATTTTTTCGTTTGGGGTCCCAAGTTTTTTTTTGTTATTGATTGGGGTCTGGGTGGGGTATCTCTTCTTCTCTCTCCTCATTCTCCACCCCACTTCATATCTCCATCCCCTCCAACCCAGAAATCCCCAAATTGATTAAATCCATCTCCATCCCTTCAACTCCTTTCAACCCAGAAATTTCCCAAATTATCAAACAAATCAATCCTAAGCTCCGATGAAGGCCTGGCCTCCACCGCCGCACCACTTCTCGTAGCCTTCGTCTCCTCTCAAATCCTTGATGCAAAACCCCAACCCAGATCATAAAAACTCATGAAATCCTACTACTAAACCCAACCACATGATCTGATTAATACCCATGAAACTGATAAAACTGAAAATTCATAGTCTGATTAATACCCATTAAATACAATACAAACCCAACCCAGATCATAA